>PVKH010007374.1:0-20272 GCA_004027955.1 Chaetophractus vellerosus | reverse complement strand
AGAAGAAAGCATGTTAGAAATTTAAAATTGCTTTGAGCTGAATGATAATGATATAAGAAATAGCATAGAGAGTTCCAAAGAATATATAAACTTTGATATATTTACTAAGATGCATTTCAGAAAAGTAGGGTATGGAGAATGTCCAATTAATGGTAGTGGAATAATTGGTATCCAGATGGGAAAACAAATAAAATAGGATTCCTGCCTACAACTTATAAAAACATTAAATCCACATTTTTAACTAGTTAAATGTAACATGGAAATCTTAATAATTTTAGAACAATATATAAGATCATATTTCTGGCTTGTGAATAGGAAAAAGTTCCCTAAAGAATATACAAAAATTGCTAATTATAAAGAAAAAGTTTGTAGTATCTTGGTTCATTATTATAAAAAAACTCACCATCAAATGATATCTTAAGAAAAGAGACAAATAACCCACTAACTAGGAAGTGATACTTTCCACATATACTGATAACAATGGATTAATATCCAGAATACATAAAGAAATGCTGCAAATTAATAAGAAAAGAAAACAAAATAGAAAAGTTGACAAAAAGCAAATAGGTGTTTCATCAAAGATGAAATATCATGGCTAAGAAAAACATGACAATATATATATAACTTCTTAGTCATCAAAGAAATCGAAATTAAGACCATTTTTTATGAACTCTCAATTCTTGTCTTCCAAAGGGGGGGTTGTTGCAAACTAAGATGATATGACATATCACTTATACTTTATGTGTAATATTGCTTGTTTCAGGGAAAGAGATAATAGGATTAAATCAGTTTATTTGTTTGTTTATTTTTTTATTCACTCATTTAAAAGTATTTTCGAGCATCTAATATGTGCCAGAAATAGTGCTAACAATGTATAGTTATCTAATAAAACTCATTTATTCACAGAAACATTAGATTTTCCAGAAATACCCCTAGGCATTGTCATATTTAAGTCACTTTATCAGTTTACATTTATTGTATTACCAAATATATTTCCAGGAATTTTGTATTGACTTACAATTTTAGCAACAGTATATACTTGCACTGCTAATTATCATTATTAAAATTATTTACCATATGTTGACAAAGACAAAAAAAGGCCACTAATCAAAGTTAAAAAAATCAATCTCATTTGTGTTTAGTGTCCTGCAAATTAAGTAATAACTTATTTATTAATTTGATAAAGATTAAAAGTTGATACCTAGGGTTGGAATGATTGTAGGGAAATGAATAACTACACACTGCTCTTCGGAGCAAAAATTGGTACAACCTTTCTGGGAAGACAATAGTTTCAAAAGCTTTAAAGGCGCCACGGGCAGGGCAAAGCCGCCACAGGCAGGGCAAGTTGCCCCCGAACAGAGCAGAGCCGCCCACGAGTGGGGCAAGCCACCTGTGCAGTGAGCTGACTCAAGCCACCTGCCCAGTGAGCTGACTCGGCGGGTCGCCGCAGTGGGGGGAGACAAAGCAGACACAGAAGAACGCAAGAATGAATACAGCAAGAACAAGCAGAAGGGGGAGGATATGTAATACAACAACAAAAAAACCCAAAAGCTTTAAAGGGCAAAATGATTGATCAAGAAAATTCACTTCAGTGTATTTACCCTTATAAAAATAACTATATAGATATACAAAGATATAATATGAAACACTGTTTCTTGTGGTATAGGTATAGCTCAGTGGTCTGAGCACCTGCTTCCCATGTATGAGGTCCTGGGTTTGATCCCTGGTATCTCCAAAAAAAAAAAAGAATCGATTGTTCCTAAAGACTTTCTAATAGCAACAACATTTAAATAATTAAAATATTAAAAAATGGTTTGGTTAAGTAAGTTATTTTTATACATTGGGATGGTAAGTAGCTACTAATAGTAATTACACAGATATATATCAACATGAAAAGTTATTCATGGTATATTAAGTGAAAGAAGCAATATGTATATGATTCTTATATATGTATTTCTATATGTGTGTACAGATTTGTACCTGTACATGCATAGGAACATTCTGCAAATGTAGCATAATTTAAACACTGACTATCACTGAATGGTGGAATGTCAAGTGACTTTACATTATTTTTTTCTTTTGAACATTTTACTTTTATTCTTTTTATTAGATGAACATGCGTTACCTATATGATCATATTTATGGAAGAACACAGCTTGTTGAATTGAAAAACAAAAATAGTGACATCGTTAACTTGTATTATTTCATTTCTGGTGAAGCTGAAGATTTCCCCCCAATATTTGTTTTGTTTCCTTTTTTCTTTTATGACTTGTATGGTTGCCTCCTTTATAAATTAATTATTTATAATTTGTTTCATTTTTGTAGAATTGTAGGAGTTTTTATATACTAAAATTAATAAACTTGGTATTTCATAATAATTACATTTTAAATTACACCAGATGGGCACATTTATATATATAGCAATAAGAACTTAAATCTGTGTGAGTCTTCATAATGTAGAAAGCACTTCATATATTTATCTCTAACTCATGTAGCCCCCAACAGCTACTCCAAACCATCACAGCTCTACTCAAATCAGATTGTGCCATTTCCTCTCCTCACACTCAGCAAATAACCTGACTTCTCACTTCATAGATTGAAACTCTCTTTAAATCCTTCCTGTCTTACCCTTCCCACTCACAAGCACATAGACATTTATCTGCATCTGCATATTGAGACTCTCTCAAATTCCTTCCTGCCTCACTCTGTCACCCTTCCCACTCACAGTCACTTGGACATTTATCTGTGTCTACATATATCCTTATCTCCATCACACCTCCTTCAGTGGAGAGAGTTGTCCTCCCACCTTTGTCCTGGATCCCAACCTCCATCACTTCCTTGTCCTGTCAGTCATCTTTCTATTTCTTCCTTTGCTGCGTTCTTTTCCACTATATGTATAAGCAAGTTACATTTCCATCTTCCTGAAATATAAACAACCCCCTCCACCAGCACCTCCCATCACAAAGCCCAAAACTTCATTTGAGTTTCTCTTACCTAGAGTTAGTGACATGAAACCTCTATGATCATGTTGGGCTCTAAATGTATATTAAGCCAAAAGAGTCTGACACTATACTAGGTACTGAGGCTACAGCGATGAATGAGTCACATAACTTGAGAAGCTGATGACTGTCCTTAGGTTTCCTGTGTAATTGGCATCACTGCTAACGATACAGCTTCATTGACATAGGGGTAGCTTCTCTGAATTATGTTGGGAATTGTTTAAATAAAAGGGGGAAAGCACCCATTATTTAAGTGGAGATCTAAGATCATCTTCAGATCTTCAGGAGACAACCATAGATGTCAGTTGATTTACAGATTCCATCTCTCTGTTTTCTTTTACTGTCAAGCTTCTGAACAGAATAGTGTATGATTGTCCCATTCAATGTGGCAGGCTTCTACTCTCTTTACTGCACAATACTGACTATAGCTAATTTTCTTCAACTTTCTTTCTTGACCCTCTGAGACGTTAGATCCCTGACCACGTCTCTCCTTCCTTTTCTCCCTTGGCGCCAGTGTTGCTTTCCTGAGATCTTTTAAGGACTTCTCTTTAGTCTGTCCATGGTCCTATTCTCTCTCCAGTCTTTTCCTGGCCTATTTCGTTTTCATCTATGATTTTTACCCCAAACATACTATAAAAATACTGAGAAAGGAACGGATTAATGATTAATCTAATCTACAAAAGGAAACTGAGGGAAGGTGACCCTGAGGGTTCTTTCCAAAGTCTCACATCTGGTAAGAGATAGAAAGACCTTGAACTCAACCTGGATTTCCTAACTCTACTTCTCATCCACATTTTCCCATGCAATCCTTCTGAAAAAAAGTTTTGGAATCATCCCACTCCACCACATACTAGGATGCTGCATCGGGAATATCTCAGTGGGTCCTTTCTTCTTCCTCTAAGGGCTCTTTTAAAAAATACATGTTTATTATATCTTATCACCTGTAGGAATAAAATTTCCCTTGGATACCATGATGATTCAAAGATAAAACTCTTAATATAGACAAGACTAATTTTTGAAAATGCAATGTGCAATATGGGGTTAAGAGTATTCAAAAAAGAAGCTTATATAGTCTATGTCACAATAAATGCATAAAAATTTATATCAAATACAAATCTATTTCATGACTTTCCTACACTTTTGCATGGTTAGTGCACATACATAGTTTTATTCAGAATTTCATCTTTTCCATTACATGGTTAAGTGCCAGGGGAACTGCAGGCTGCCGCAGCCCTGACTGTGTATTGTAGTCTGTGTGCAGTCCTGTGGGCCTGCGCCTCATAGACAAATGCCTTACCCTGCCCGCCATCTTGGCTTGCTCTTCTGAGGCTTCTGTCCAGAAAGTCCATGGCTATTAGGATTAGGACCCATGAATATTCAAGGAGGTGTCTCAAACTCTGTTTCTATAGCACTTGCTTCCTGCCTAGTGGACAAGCCAAGTGGCAGGTGGTTTTTTGGTGTAGCCTCAGCCAAGGTGAGGCTAGTGGGCCCACACCTTGGTAGTCACAGAGCACAGTGGCTGGCCAGGCCCATTAGGTCATAGCGTGTGCAAAGGAGTAACAGCCCCTCTCCCCTGCCACCAGTCCAGGCATTCAGGTTGTCTAGGAAGAGAGGGCTGAGGAGCCTCTGCTTCTGTGTCCCCTGGGGAAGGGTTGAGGTAACAAGGATGACAACACCCGTCAAGAGGGCAAGGCCAGCATGGGGATTATAGCATTTTCTTGCTGGAGGTCCCTGAGTGCCTACAGCATTCTCATCTGCCTGCCAGGTCACTTGGGCCCATTTGAACTGAAATAGGTGTGCGGTGCCTGTGCTTATGTGCAAACATTTGATTCTTTGGGAATATAAGCCTTTCTGTTTAATGTAATTTCTTAAAATTCAATTTTAGGCTTTGACTTTGAAATACATTTCCAGGAAAGTAAATATATGCAAATAGGGGACTTCCTAAACATGTATGGAAAAAACAAACGCTGCCTAAAACCCTAAAAGATGATATAGCAAAAATATAACAGTTTATTTCTCAGCATTATGCATGTTCATTTATTTATTTGTTTTAATCTTTCTGGTTTTCTAAATTTTAAAAATCAGTAAATATTACTTTTATAATCGGGAAACAAGTCATGAAAATGAGACTTCATCCTATTTGTATAGGGAACGGTGGCCTCCAATATGAAAAACCTAGTAATTAATTGATTTTGTAATGTTGATAAAAATTATTAGAAGGAATATGTTTTTAACCCTCATTGATATTTGTTGGATGGAATTCGTTAGATTATTTGCTGATTTCTTTTTTTTTTGCAGGGTTTGTTTTAAAAGAAAAAAATACCAGGCAAATACTTTAGTTATTGCTCAATCACAACACTTTATTGCATCAAATTCTCAAGCTAATAACCAAAGAATGAAATCAGGATGAGATCATGTAAAAAGGCAATTTGACACTTTAGAAACCATTCTGCACACTATGTAAGAAAGACTCTTATCTATGCCAATGATCTCAAAATATTTTTAACATTGATATTATGATACATTTAAGTCTCTACCAAAATATAACATATTAACATTTAAACATGATTTACAAACTTTATCTTGTTAGAGAACTTGTTTTCTTTATTTACCAGAATGGAAAAAAATATATAAAAAGAAAGCTAAATGATTTACCCAAGGCTACACATCATCATTTTAAACATCTGGAAATGGAACTCCAGTCTTCCGTCATCTAAGCGCTCTATTCATTAGAACATATTTTCCATCAAGTATGCCATTTTCATTAACTAATCTTTATAGAGATAATTTATTTAAAATACCCCACCATGAATAGTGATTTCACTTTATTTGTACATTTTAGTTAGAATTTTGAAAATTACCAAAGTCTTTTTTGGGAGAAAACATGAGAAGAGAAAGTTAAGGTATAGAGACTTGACACATAATGAATTTGATAGTGTTTGAAATAAATCAGTTATAAAGTTTTTTTTTCAGATTTTAATTCTACCTAGCCCTGATGTCTGAAATTATGTAGCAAGTGGGATATATCTTGTTGCAAAGGTTTTTTAAAATATTTGCTTCTGATTTGAGCTGTTAATGTTGCAAACTTTCTTTCTTAAATTATTTTTGCTTAAATCCTCTTGAAACCACGAGTAAGAAAAATGGAATATTTTAATATTTTTAAATTGGGGGGGTAAAATTTGGGATAAATGGGGATCTTATTTTTGTATTTGGTATGAGTTACTTTGTTCACTTTTAGTTTTTAATAAAATGTGAAATAAGACAAACCTCTCTGGTGTATAAGCCTGTTTATTTTATTGTGCTCTGTTTAGTTATTCAAGAAAAAAAGTTACAGAAGTGTAATCATTGCCATCTGTTGTATTTGAAGTAAAATCTAGCCCAAAAGTCAAAAAAGTCATGGCAACAACTTATAAAAACAACTGCAATAATATCAACTCACTATGGTTACTGGTGAAACTTTATTTTTCTCCCAAATGAAGTAAGTTTCCTTGGAGGATTATTTCAACGTTTGATTTATATCATTATTAAATTTGCTTCCAAAATCATCAACATCTCTACTAACACTGTTATTTAACTCTCTGCCTGATAGGAGATTAGCAGATTTTCCTGTCACTCTGACTCAAACCTTATCAAAGCCCCTCTTTGGAGATTATTATTTTTGAGAAATTCTTAGGATAGGATTTTAAGGCAAAATGTGTGCATATATGTGCATAACTTTTCCCACAGTGTTAAATAGCTACTGTTACTGGCAAATAAAAAAAGCATGCAAATTTGGTCAAGTATAGAGTTTTCACTGTGGCCACGTTAAAATATTTGTTTATATAATGATACTGCTTTAGGCCATGTTTTTGTCATGTTTTCTTTTAGAAATTGTAGTTGTAAAACATTAGGCGGTCTCCAAGGCAGACATGTCTCATACAGAGTTGCTCTCTTTAGAGAGAATAAAGGCATCAAGTGGCACCAAATGGTTTCTTTTGAAATCAGCACAGCTAATATTTAAGACACTAAGAGTTCCCAATGTATTTACTAGCGTCTTTGGTTTTCCAAAAGGGAACTCTAATTATTCTACAAAAGGAAAAAGGACCTTCTGCTACAACCATACATACACATTTAAAAATCATGGGCTATGCAGAATTGTGTGAGAGAGAGTGTAAACTACAATGTGAACTATGGTCCATGCTCAGTGGCAATGCCTCAGGGTGCGTTTATCAAATGCAATGAATGTGCCACACTAATGAAGGATGTTGCTTATGTGGGAGGGTTTGGGAGGTGTGGGGAATGAGGCATACGGGAATCCCTATATTTTTTGTGTATCATTTGTGTAATCTAAGTATCTTTTTAAAAATAAAATAAAATAAAATAAGTAAAAAATAAAAATCATGGGCTAAACCCCTTGCAAATGTTTTCCAAAAGAAAACTTATTCAGACTTATTTTGGGTGTTTGAGAACATAGCATATTTTATAGAAATTGGCATAAATATTACTGAGAAGAAAAATATGTATAAGAAAAAAACACCCATTCATTTAACACATATCTCTTGTCCACTTACAGTAAGAGGCACTATGCTGAGTATTGTGTGGAATTCTTGAAGAGCTCTAAAATATTTATAATCTTCTGGAGAAGATAACATACATATGTAACACTGCATACCACCTTTTACTTTTACAAACTCATTCTGGGCCACATCAGCCTGGAAGTAAGTGTAGGATCACATTCAACAACAAACATTCGGTCTTTGACTATATTCCCTACTGATAAAAGTACTTCTAGCTATTTCTAAAAGAGCTTAGATGGTGCTCACAAGTGTTTGAAGTATTTCAGCTACAAAAGCCACCTGCCATTTTTTTTTCCCTCTGAAACCGTTTTGTTACACATATCACAACAAAGCTTGTAGGTGACTTACTGGGATAATGGGTGCCATCAAAAGCCTTGTGTCTGTGTGTATATACATCTTGTTTCCTGTCATTCTCAAAACACTGGATGCATTTTCTGTGCTAGGATGGCCTTATCCTGTTCCCCAAACTATAGGTATCAAAGCCTATATTTGCCAATGACGCCACACAGGTTCCCTGGATCTGCTAAGTGTGTTCAGCCGTCTACTGAAAATGCAGTGTCAGATGTCCCAGCTGAAGTTGCCACGTGTGCTGCATGAAAACCCTTCACATGCTGGCAGAGCTGGTGGATTTCAGTCACGTTAGGTATACTGTGCAGCCAAATCCTCTCCCTTCACCTTTTTGGTATGTACACCAATGAAAACCATAAATTTAGTGATGTAGTCATTTATTTTTTCTTGCTTCCTCTCTCCCTAGGTTTCAGATATAAATCCTCAGGGATTGGGAAGGCTGTACCAAAATAACTCAGACCTTCTGATAATGACTGTGTTGTTATTGAACCAATCTTGTTTCCTACCCTTATTTTCCTTAATAAAACCTTTCCCAAGATTTATTGTTTTCATGCAAATATACCTCAGCTGCCCTGCCAACATGTCTGGACTTGTCTAAATCCTAAAGCGAGAACAGTTTGTGCACAGCTGGGATCCCTGTAACACAACATAGCAGAGACAAGGAATTATAGGACTTCTGAGAAGAAAAATAAAGCTTTTTTTCTAAGAAAGTTTCATAAATAAGGTAATATTTGAACTGAAATTTGGAGAAAGTTCAAGTTATAAACACGAACCATCAAGGAAGCCAGTTTACATGGTGACTAGGTCAGGGTATTTTAAGCAGAAAGTATTAACAGGAAATGAAAGACCAAGAAAATGTATGGAAGGTTTGGAGGAGTGGCCCCTACGCTTATTATCCAGGAAAAACTCTCGGAATATCCCAGAATCCACTCACCAGAATCTTCTGCTACATCCTTTGGCCATAGGAACTACACCCAAAGGAAGCTGGTCTCCAGGGGTTAGGGAGCTGCACCTGCTGGTGCCACGGAAGACTCTGGGAACCCAGGAAACTGGAGAGGAGGCAGTGGAATGCTGTTGCAGTCACATGTCATGTCCTCACAATCTTGATTCCCAAAAGAAAATAACCAAGAAGGAGTTGGCTTCTGGCTCAATTTTCCCATCCTGAATATTGTGCAAGTGCATCTTATTGGTGACATCTAATTTTCATACAGAACTCTAGCTACACCAGGATATATTTACATGAAACTGGTACATGCTACAATTTAGAGTTTCCCCCCACCAGAGAGCTGGATTTTAAACATTTTTCAGGACATCACTAGTACATTGGGTTTATCCATAGTGTTTTTCTTATTTCCCATAATATATATCATATGTAAATAAAAGTAAAAAATAAGATTAGAATTTCATAAAATTAGAAGATCACAATTTTGATGGAAGTTTTTGTATTGATGGATATAAAAGTATTTCCTTTGGTATTTTGTTGTGAAGAATCTTAAATGAAAATATGGTACTTCCTAACAGCAATATGGCATGACATATTAAGGGACTAAAGTGGAAAATCAAAGTGATAGGTGGTACTGAGCCCACTTATTTCAGTAAACCTATTTATAGGTCTCTATTCAAGAATACCACATTTATTAACAACCCATGGTCTCTGTCCTAATCCAATTTTACATTTAAAGTTGTTGAGAACTATACTATGTGGATGTGAAATAATGCAATGCCTATTTTTTCCACTAGGCAAACCTCATAGATATTATAATGTTCAGTTGGAATTAAAATTGACATTTTCAATATACATCACAATGAAAATTATTCTAAGACTAGTCTTTGAAAAAACTTGTATATAGGTTGGGAAGATGTTTTGATAAGCCTCTCATTTTTCTTTATAATTAGTTAATGCATATTAGATTAATTTTGATTCAAGCCATAGTAATCCTTTTTTTCCCTTTAAATTTCAAATGTTCCTAAGTGCCTTACGGGTATAAAGTGAAGAAGGATTGAAAATGTCTTAGTCGTTTTTGTAGAATAAAGGTTAAACTTCATATGAGAAGAGCACTCTACCTTCTCTGAAATTGCTTTTAAGGTCATAACAGAGGAAGAACTTTTAATAAAATATAATTAACCTTGTCTTACACAAAGCTAGTGACAGGAATCATCTATGATCATGAAGGCTCTAAACATGAATTGAGTTCTTAAAAGATGTCTGATGCTATACTAGATTCTAGAGCTACAGAAATGAATAAATCACATAATTCTGAGGAGTTTATGGTTGTTCTTTTGTGTCCTTGGTGTCCTGGATGTGATTGACACAACTGCTTTAAATGGATCTTTGCTCAAGTAGGGGCAACTTCTATGAATTCTTTTGGGAAATGTTGAGTGAAAGGAAAGATGGCTAATTAATCAAGCAATGGTCTAAGATAATCTCGAAAATACAGGAGAGAATTGGATGTCAATTGCAGGATCAGCATAAATGACAGGACCATCCGTAGCTTGTGCACAGCCACCTTGGTGAGTATCGGTGGTGAACAGACCCCATGGGAAGGGACTTATCCCAATAATAAAGTGCACCCCACCAGAAAAGATTCTGTAGCCAAAGACAGCTTGACTTTGTGAAGAGTACCACTCTTGTCACCAGTGAAATAAGGGAGACTTGCCTGTCAACTTTTAAAATATTTAGCTTATTCTGGTTAGCATAGTGACAAATGCAAGAGATTCAGCTTATTTAGATCTGATTTCTCAAATTTCCTTATTAAGAACTTTAGCCAAGAGAGTGTTGACACCCATAGAGAAAACCAATGCTTGGTGACTGGTCTTTCTGATGCAAGAGTTATAAGGATAAGCAAAATAGACAAATATTCCATTATCAAGTGACATAAAATCCCTGTAACTTTAATTTCAGTTTTTACTGTTTCCTGCTTTAAAAGCTTTTCATTGAAAATTTGTTTCAAAGAACTTTGAGATAAAATGATTACTTGAACACTGATTTCTAAACCATCCACTTATATACTGATTATGATACTGAGAAAAGTGGGTTCTTTTCTCCCAATGTGTCTTTACAGCTAATTCCTGAGATACTGTGGTTTCAAAGAGAGAAGGGGTTTATTTCATTGCACAAGCAAAGGAGGTCAGTTTCCTTAGGTGACCCCAAAACTGCTTCTCTGATCTCTGAAATTCTATAATATTATTTCAAGGTGATAATGAATAATTGGGGTGGAGCTGGATGCATGTCCCTTCATTAATAAACATTAAAGGGTTGAACAAACTGGGGGTGGACCCCAAACTAGGGGGAGTTACAAAGTTACAATCATTTTCAGAGATCAAGTTTCTGAGATAGGAAAGTACAGAGTAGAAGTCAGTCACAAGGTTTTCCATATGGAGAATAAACAGAGAAGGGTGGAGTGGTTACCATCCCAATAGTAAACATACACAAGATAAGGTTAAGTCTAGAATAACCATAATCAGGGGTGGGACCACTCTGAGCTTTAGTAATTTCAGGTATTAACCTTTGCTATTTTAAATGTAAAGGCATCTATATAATGATTTAGAAATCATAATTATTTGTTACTTCTTAACCCTCAGTTACAATTACAATGACAAACATAATAGAAAAACCAAATTTGCCATAACATTTCAGGAATTTATTCTTGATTCAGTATAGATTGAAGGGATCTCCATGAGCTCAATTAGGAATTTTCATTTTTGGTAAAATAGCTTAGCATTGGGGAATTCAGGAAAACACTCACAGAAAGAGACAACACCATTTGGAAAGAAGGAAAAACCATTTGGATTCTCTTTCACAACTGCAATTTAAGACATCCAAAAGGACCTGAATCCAGAGGATTCATGGTGTCCCACGTAGCTGCAGACTTGGCAGTAGGGTGGGAACTTTACTTGGCAGCTTTATGCTCACAAGATAAATGGAAAAGTAATGAAAGACAAAAAGTTAAGAGAATTGATGGAGAAGAAATGGGAGCCTGCTCAGAGACAGGTAGAAATACAAAGAGAGCTAACTGTATGAACTAAGAAAATTAAGCATGCAATAACATAATTAATATTGACACTATATAAAGATTATAACCTGAAATCCATCTAATGAAGAAAGTTTAAGTTTTCTTGGAAGGTTGTAGGTTGGGGATAGGGAAAAAAAACTCATGAGATACTGAGAGCAGAACTTGAAAGTAGAGTTGCTTTAAAAAGAAAAAAGACCAAAATAAACAATAATTAAAGAAATAAAGGAATGACATTTTCCAAGTCAAACGTGGACCTGAATCTACATATTGACAAGTCCTCCATTAAACAAGGAAAATGTTTGTTAAAAGGGACTAACATCAACACAAATTCTAGTGAAAAATTTTTTTAATTTGAAGTTCAGAGGAAGAACCTCCAGAATTTGAAGAGGAAATAAAATAAAACTGAAAACAAAACTAATCAGCTGGGGGCCGGCTGTAGCCCAATTGGTAGGGCGCCGGTTTACCACATAGGAGGCCCTGGGTTCGGTTCCCAGGGCCTCCTTGAGCGGGCAGACCGCCTTGAGAAGGCAAGCCACCGCGGGCAGGGCAAGCCCCTGCGAGCAGGGCAAGCCGCCGCGCGGTGAGCTGACTCGGTGGGTCGCCACAGCAGGGCGAGACAAGCAGACACAGAAGAACGCAAAAATGAACACAGCAAGAACAAGCAGAAGGGGGGGGGGGATATATAATAATAATAATAAAAAACTGATCAACTTCAAATGTTGGTAGTGAAAATTTCAACAAGTAAAATGAAAATGCTAATTAAAATGAGAAATACAGTGAAAACTAAACAATAATGAACAGGTTAAAATCTCAGGTTATATTAATGACAACATAATGGAGATTTCGAAGGAGTAATGGATGGAAGAAGAAAAAGTGCTTTAATTTCATTATATCATTTAGAGGAAGAGTAATACATAATATTTTGTTTAGAATCTTCATATTTAAAAAAACTTAGATTTCAGTCATTGTTAGTAGAATCATCAGTAGGGTGCATACAATTTATTTTTATTTTTAATTTTTAAATTTTTATCATTTTTTATTGGGGTTTATCATACATACATGAACATCCATAAAACTGTGTATAAGTTGTGAACTTACAAAACAAACATGTATAGTGAGTGTAACTAACACTGCTGATTTATAAATGTGATTATGGTTGAAAGGAGTAGTCTGTGGGTATAATTTTTCTATTGAAAGGAAGCTTGAGAATACTGTAGGGACTGTAAAACATAGTGATTTTGGGGGCAGATGAAGGTTGTGGATAATAGTATAAGAATGTTCTTCCTTTACAAAGTGTTAAGTATATGGTGACACATGGGACAATTACAACTAATGTAACTTATGGATTATAGTCAACAGTAATATTGTAATATTTTTGCAACAGTGGCAAAGAATATATTATATCAATTCTAAGGAACAACAATAGGGAGGTTTAAGAGGGTACGGGATTTTCCTTTTGTAGTAACGAAAACGTTCTAAAATTGACTGAAGTGATGTCAGCACAACTCTGTGATGACTATGAGAGCCACTGGGTATAGACTTTGAGTGGGATGCATACATTTTAAATCATCAAAAAATAAATGATACTTAGGAAATTATTGATTATAATGGAAACAGTAAGAAATATAAAATAGAAAATGCAAAACAGATCAGAGATATAGGGCAAATAGATAAAAAATAGAAATTGTACAGATTACATTATTTGATTGCAATGTAGAAAAACTAAAAATTAATTATCATTTACATTAATGAATATTTGTGCCATTTTAAAAATTGCTTTACTATTGCAGTTATTTTGTCAAAATGAAGTTTAAAGATTATAAATTATTTCAAAAATAAAACAGAATAGTATAAATAAAAAGTATGGGCTTTATTCAAAGTTTTACTTAGAAATTCATAGCTTTTCTGATTTTTCTAAAAGATGAAAATAAAAAATTAAATATTGAAGCAAAAATTTAGAGAAAAAACACGAGAAAATAGGCAAATAATTCTAAGCATAAAATCAGAAACGAGTAGCTAGACATCATGTAGGAATGAAAAATAATATGTAAAATGAAGTGTTTGCTATGTGAAAAAATACTTAAATTTCAGCTTATATAATGAAACTTAATTGAGAGATTATACCTCTGAGAAATTATATAAGGAGTTTAAACTTCAAATCAAAAATTAGATACCATAAGATCATAACCATTTTTGTAATATTTATTGCAAAGTCATTATTTACCACCTGTTTTGTTCTAAGCACTGTTCTAGATGTGAAAAGACATTCGTGGACTAAGGCAAAGATCTATATTCTCATGGAGCTTATATCCTAGCAGTGGGGAAAGGGAGAACATGCAGCAAACATAGTTAATAAGTAAATTGTATTAGAAAATGATAAATATGGTTGGTTGGAAAGCCCTCACTGAGAAAGTGATATTTGAACAAACACTTAAAGAAAGTGAACTATTTTGTTATCTTGATATCTTGGGAAAGAGAGATCCGGACAGAGGGAAGAGCTGGTGGGAAAGCTCCAATGGAGCATGGCTACAGATCAGTCATCAAACGGAGAGTCCTAGGAGGTAAGGAAGTGGGAAACAAATGTGATGTGTGACCAGATCATATAGACCTTGTGGCTGAGGCAAAAGAAAACGAAGTGTTGCCACATCTTTTTCATTTTCCTCCAGGATATACAGCTATATTATATTTCCCACTAGTCCAGGAGAGGACATGTGATTAATTCTTGCCAGTGGAATGTGTACAGAACTGATTTTTGCTTCTTCCCAGGGTGGCTCCTAACCCCTCCAATGAAATACCATGCTCGCACCTCTCTCTCGCTGTCCTTGTTGTCCAGATGGAAGGAGGAGATCCAGAAAAGACTCCAAGAAGCACTTAAGGAACAGCAGAATCACATAATGGAAGGAATCTGGATTCCTGAGTCATTCCTGGGAGGAGACCCATCTAGAAGAGCCACCCAAACTGGATTGCATTGTGACATTGTGTGGAGCCATTAAGACTTTTTGTTTTTAAACAGTAAACTAGCCTTACTTAATATGACTAATGCAAGAGCAGTTACAAGAATTTTGACTTTTAATCTAAGTAAATTGGAGAGCCAGGAGGGCATGGTTTTGAGCAGAATAATGATCTGACATTTTAAACCTTTCACTCTAGCTGCTCTATTGGTATTAGACTAAGACAGCAAGAGTAGAAAGAGGGAGACCCTGCAGGAGGCCATTGGAATAGTGGTTGTAAGAAATTATGCTGGCTGGGACCACTCCACCAGCAGTGGATGGAGATGATGAGAAATTGTCAGCCTCTGAATAGATTCTAAAAGTAGAGCCAACAGAATTTCCTTTCAGGTTGGATATGTGGGTGAAATAAAATGAGGAGTCAAGAATGATGGCACAGTTTTTGTCCTGAGCAACTGGGAGGTTGGAGTATCTATTAGTTGAGAAGGGAAAAGTCATGGATGGAGAAGGTTTGGGCAAATATGAGTTCAGTTTTGGATATGTTGATTTTCAGATGCTGATTAAGCAGTTACATGAGAACCTAAAATTAAGAAATAAATCAAATAATTCAATTTAATTATATTATTTATTTTAGTAGCATAGACCACTTTTTAAAAAGCCCCATATGACAAACTGTAACTATCAGAATCAGTGCCTGGGTAATATTGGATATTTTAAATAATTGAGTTTGATTCTTTAGAGTACTATCCAACTCTAATTTGCAGTTCTTCAGATACTATTGAAATTAGGATTTTTATCATATTTAGTGCCCATATATATTTATATTATGAATTAATTATATGCTTTATGCATTTTTATGATGAGTTATATTTATATCTTTATAGATTTGAAAAAGTCATTAATACATTGGGATCATTTCTCCCTGATGTAATTTGCCAATATATTGCCTCCTTTTTCTCACATAAATCCGACTAAAAATCATGAATAAAAATGTTAATTCTTTGTCTCCTTGTCTCTCTTTCATAGAGAATAGAATAATCCTTCTCAAGCCTCATTTACTTATCTACTTTGGATCCATATAAAGCTATGTTTTCCATCAAACTATTTCAAGAGGTTGCCTATCCATTTTTCAAAATAGTCTTTCTATCTTAATGTCATACCCCATGTACTTCAAGAGTTGGAAATCAATGGAAACAGGTCTGTAGAGTTACTATCATTGGTTGTAGCTTCTATTTATGATCTGATGAGTTTCTGATGAGTAGCAAGCATCATTAGTAAGTGGTAGATTTGTCTCCTAGTTGCTAAAACAAATACCATACAAAAGGTTAGCTTAAGCAACAAGAATTAATTGGTTCATGGTTTCAGAGGCTAGAAGGCTTGCTTCCTCCTCAAGACTTTATCTTCCGGCTGGCCTGTAAGCCTTAGGGTTCCCTGACTTTTAGGTCACATGTTAATGTACATGGTGGTGCTTTTTTTCCTTCTGGGTTCTGTTGATTTCCAGCATCTAGCTTCTTCCCATGGATTCTTTTGTGTCCAGCTTCCTTTTCTTATAAGGACTTCAGCCATATTGAATTAAGGCCCACCTTCATTCAGTGTGGGGGGCACAATTCAATTCCCAACAGGCGGCTATGAGGGGACAGTGAGAATCTGACAAGAATGTTTTAAAAACCGCCCGTCTCAGAGTGTGCCATCAGTTTTCAGGAGACTGGAATATGAATTGGTAGCAGAGAAGTTTCAAAGAATTTTGATAAACACTGTTCCTTTTGCCAGAATTATTTCTATTATGACACCTTCACCTTAGGTAGATTTTGCCTCAGTGCATTGCAAAGTTAACACTTGGCATCTGTCAGTTGTTATATTCCTCTACACATCTTTTGTGATTCCCATTCTTGGTTCCTTCATGTGTTTAGGGGTGGGAACAAGGTGGGAGGCAAAACGAAGTCTTGACTGAGATTAAGCATCAATAGTGAGAAGTGATTTTTTTTTTCCTGCAAAGAGCCTATGTGTGGTGATCTTAGATAACCTTAACTTAATTTAAAAAAAAATTTTTTTTAAATTTTTGCAGAAGCTTTAGATTACATAAATTTTACATAAAAAATATAGGGGAGTGTATTAGTCAGCCAAAGGGGTGCTGATGCAAAATACCAGAAATTGGTTGGTTTTTATAAACAGTATTTATTTGGGGTAGAATTCCACAGTTGCCAGGCCATAAGCATAAGTTACTTCCCTCACCAAAGTCTATTGTCATGTGTTGGAGCAAGATGGCTGCCGACGTCTGTGAAGGTTCAGGCTTTTTGGGTTCCTCTCTTCTCGGGGCTCCATTTCTTTCCAGACTCAGCTCTTCTGTTTCCTCCACAAGGTCAGCTGTAGACTATGAGGATCCCTAGGTTTTGCCTCTCTCCATAAGGCCAACTTTAGACTATCAGGCGAATGGTTCATCTCTATCCAGGAGCCTTTTCTCCTCCCTCATGACCAAGCTCCTCTGTCTCCTCGCCTTCCCAGGCTCCAGCATCAAAACTCCAACATGAGAACTCCAACTCAAAAACTACTCCAACTCTGTCCTTTGCCATGCCTTTTATATTTGATTCCCCACCCACCAAGGGGTGGGGCTCAATGCCCTACTGACATGGCCCAGTCAACACCCTAATCATAACTTAATCATGCCCAGAGTAACAGACCAGTTTACAAGCATAATCCAATATCTATTTTTGGAATTTATAATTATATCAAACTGCCAAACTGCTACAGGGAGGGAAGCAGATGTGGCTCAAGTGATTTGGCTCCAGTCTACCATATGGGAGGCCCTGGGTTTGGTTCCCAGGGCCTCCTGGTGAGGGCAAGCTGGCCTGCGCCTGTGTAGAGCTGGCACAGCAAGATGATGCAACAAAGGGAGACAAGCAGACACAGAGGAAATGTGCGGTGAATGGACACAGAAAGCAGACAGCGAGCACAAGCAGCAAGGGGGAGGGGGCAGAATAAACAAACAAACAAACAAACAAATAAATAAAATGAAGGTGCAATAAACATATTTAAAAAATAGGGGATTCTCATGTGTCCCACCCCTCCCCCTCCCTCACTTTCCCACATTAACAACATCCTTCATTAATGTGGTACATTTGTTGCAATTGATGAACACATATTGGAGCATTGCTACTAACCATGGACTATAGTTTACATTTGAGTTTACATTCTGCCCCATCCATTTTTAATGAACGGTATGATACACTGAATTTGTACTTAATTTGAAAAGTTTAATTATGAGTATAACATGATCAGAACTCATATTAAAAAGAAAGAGTGAGGGGCCGGCTTGATAGCCCAGTGGATAGGGCGCCGGCATACCACATGGGAGGCCCTGGGTTCGATTCCCGGGGACCTCTCCTAGCGGGCAGACCGCCTTGAGAATGGCAAGCCGCCATGGGTGGGCCGGAGCCATCATGGGCAGGGCAAGAAGCTGCCGTGGACATGGCAAGAGCCACCACGGGCAGGGCAGGTCGCCCGCGGATGGAGCGCAGCCAGCCACCCGCGAACTGAAAAGCCGGCCGTGAACGGACGCAGAGACCACCCACGAGCGGGGAAAGCCGCGCCTGTGCAGTGACCACTCTCGGCGCGTCGCCACAGCGGGGGGAAGGGGAGATATGTAATAAAATAAATAAATCTTTAAAAAAAAAAAAATAAAAAGAAAGAGTGAGACAGAGCATATACAATGATTTGGTAAAATAGTTGGAAGTAAGCAGTCAGGAAGTTACTACAATATCCTGGTAAGAGTAAGGGAGAAAGTTACAATGATGGTGCTTGTAAGAAAGGATAGACTGTGGATTTACAATGAATACCAATATTAGGAGAAATCAAAGAATACCCAGAACTTTGTAAAGAGACACTTTGATTCACTGCTGGTAGAACGGAAATTAGCCAGTCTCCAGGTAAGGAGTTTCGTAATATATACAAGAAATCACAAGAACAAAAAGAACACAGTATACTTTTCACCAGCAATTCCACCTTTAGAAAAAACTAAGGAAATATTCAGAAAAGTACATAAAATTATATGTATAATATTTTCATGTCTCTTTGTTTTTGGGGGCAAATTAGAATCGACCAGTACATTTATTAAACGGATAGAATGGAACCATCAAAAAGGAAGATATTAGGCATGGCAAAACATTAGCAATTTATTGCTAAGTAATAAAAGTAGGTCTGGTTTAAAATCCAATTGGAGTGCTCGCTTTGGCAGCACATATACTAAAATTGGAATCATACAGAGAAGATTAGCATAGCCCCTATGCAAGGGCAACATGCAAATTCATGAAGTGTTCCATATTTTTAGCCCCCTGCCCCTTTGGAACCTGAAAAAAAAAAAAAAAACCAGTTGGAGATATCTGAAAAGCAATTTGAAAAAGTCTGATTAAAGAATTTAAGATTGAGATGGTTTATGACAGAAATTTTCCCAAGATTAAAAATAAAAATAGCTGGCTTCCAAGAAGTTTTCTACTAAGCTTAATGTTTAATTCAAAAACTGATGTAAATCTTACCTGGCAGGGGAGCTACCATGATCACGAAGGTGGTTTTCCCGGGGTGAGGCTTATCCATTGCACTCCAGATGTGCTGACCCCTGCGATTTCCCCAAATGTGGGAAACTCGACTGCATAATTTGTGGTAGTGGGGGACTGTGTTTGCACTCTCCCCTTAAAGAAACAAACTCAAAATCAAAAACAAAAACTGATGTAAGGGAGCGGATGTGGCTCAAGCAGTTGAGCAGCCGCCTCCCACATGGGAGGTCCCAGGTTTGGTTTGGTTCCTGGTGCCTCCTGAGAAAACAACGATAAGCAAAACAAATGAAAAAAACCAACTCAGGGAAGCCAATGTGGCAAAGTGGTTGAGTGCTGTCTTCCTACATATGAGGTCCCGGGTTCAATCCCTAGCCCCCGGTACCTAAAAAAAAAACAAAAAAAAAAAAACAAAAAAGCTGATGAAAGCCCATATTTTGGTAGAATTTATCAACCTCTTTCATTTACAAGGATTAAATTTTTCTCTGTTTCCTATTATACGTAATTTACATTTATTAGTTATTTGAAATCCCTTATAAATTAGGCAGGCATTAAATTATAAAGATATATATTGTATAATAAATTAATTATTCTATTGGTTACAATTTCTGACCAAGACATATAAAAAGCTTCTTTAATTAAATTCTACATTTGAATAAAAATCTTATCATTCTTAGTATACCACTTTTCAAGGCAAACACTGTATAACAAATTCTTTAATCATAAATTTGCCAATTTAAAATTTTGATTTTTTTAGTTCCCAGCATTTATTCATTTTTCAAAGAACAAATAGACTTTGTTCAATATAATAATATCAGAATTATGCTTCATGTAAGAATTTCCTAGATCCTTCCTGACCAAGGT
>PVKH010007373.1:6062-20373 GCA_004027955.1 Chaetophractus vellerosus | reverse complement strand
CATATGTCTGGGACCCAGCTAGCAATGTGCTCAGTCATGGCATGACCTTTAAGGCCCGTGCACAACGATGACCCAGGTTGGTCCAGCATGGTTGAGGGAAACTGGATTGTGCTTTTCCGCCCCTGCATGAGAACTAACTGCAGTGTATGTCCTGGAGAGATGGCCATCACCCACATATGTATCTGCTGCCATTCTGTCCAGGGAATGGCTTTGGCACTGATGCCCTGCCATTGCCCAGGTGAACCTGCCTTCATTGCTGGACCCTAGAATGCAGTCATGTTCAGTGGCAAGATCCCATCCCAGGCAACTGTAGCTGGTAATTCTGGGATACAATAAAAGGCAACCTCTAGTTAGCTCCAGGCAAATGACTCATGTCTCCTGGAGGGATATGGGTTGCAGGGAGATGAGCCTGTGCTGTGTGCACCCTGGATGCTCTGCTTTATCCCAGTAGACCTTGGTCTGCGTTTCCTGGCTTGGTCTGTTGAAGGGAATCCAGGAAAGACACTGACTGTCCTTTGTGATGCTGCTGAGCCAACAAAACCTGGTATCGGCTGCTGGAGGTAGAATAACTTGGAAGTTTTCCTTCAGAAACACTTGTGAAGACATCCTTCCAGGCATGTCCTACTACCAGGGGATAGCCCTCCATCGTGCCTCCCTGGTTTCTGTGGCCTGTTTACAGGTCAGGGGAGATGATGAATTTTCAGGTGCATCATTCATATATGGGAGGACACAAAACACACAGTCCCTTTGGGGGCCACCTCAGACCTCCTGTGGTGCCTGTGTGGCAGTCAGCTTCCTGGAACCAGGAGTTGGAAGTTTTCTGTTGACGCAGACATCTGGAGGAGGGTAGTTTGGTGTATGTATGTGTATATATGAAGCTGTGCCATTGTGTTCAGTCAATTGAACCCTCTTCATGGGTATAGAAAATTCATTCTAGAATTTATAAAATAAAAAATTAAAACAGTAACAGCGATACTAATGGTGATGACAAACAACAAACATGATGGCAGAACTAATAATCATATTGCTAAAACACTTAAGGAGGTGGGACACTTGAGTAGACACCCTGAATGAATGATTCTGGATGGATAACACTTCCCAGGGTAACTTGGATTCTTTATGGTGATGACAAATAAAATTCCAGAAAATATACAACTTCCTAGGGACACAAATTCAAGTAGCATATCTTTGGACCAGTGGGTAGGAGGATTGGTGTGTTAATGCCCAATGACATTAGGGTTTCCCTTTTGGTGAGATTGGAAGCCTTTAGTAATGGAAGCTGGTGTAGGTACTGCAACAATGTGAATAGCAGTGAACTCACAGAATGGTAGGTTTGGGAGCTGTGTAGATGGGAAAGTTTATGTTGTAGGTATGTTTCTACAATTGGAGAAATATAATGATCAACTGAAGACAAAAAAATATTTAAAGGCACTACAAGACTTGGGCAGGATCACCAGAAGAAAGAATACAATGCTGAAATGCCTGTGATTGAGATATGTGGAAAAACTGGCATATAGATGTGAAATCATCTATGTTAATTTGCTTGAAGTTGAAAATGGAAATTAAGGTGGTTGGTTGCCTAATTGAATATCATTCTTTTGAGGAAATGCTGGCAGAAGTATTAATTCCTCAAGGTCAAATATGTATAAATCCTGCACTTAAATGTTCACAAAATAAATTGGTTAAGAGATAAATTGCCAACAGTGACAGATATTGCATGATTCTGTTTCTTGCAAGTATTTAGATTATGCAAATTGATAGGGAATAGTCTAGAGAGCAAGTTACCAGAAGCAGGAGTCTTGGGAATTGGGGAAAAGTGTACAAGTTGTGTAGGGTTTCTTCTTTTGAAATGAAGGAAAAATTGTAGGAATGGATGGTGGTGAATGTAGTGCAACTTTGTGAATGTGATTAATCTTCCTGCAGTGTAAGTTCATGGATGACTGTCATGGGAATCTTTAGGTTTTCAAAGGAAGCTGACAAGGATATTATTGGTACATCTGAAAAAACTTTGTGTATTCTGTATGCTTAAGACCAATGCAAATTTCTTGATCTAGATGGGCATACTTAAGGTATTTGCATAAGGGAATATATTTATTTCTGGGAAACAAAGAAGCAAAATTTTCAAGGAACATAAAGTATTCAAAGTTCCTTCAATCAACAGAAGATTAGCTAGCTAGCTAGCTAGCTAGCTAGCTAGATAGATAGATAGATAGTATAGAAAAATGGAACCAATATATGAATGCCTAGCAAATAATGGCAAAGAGGCCTACTTCAAAACTTTTCATGATTAACCTGTCCAGTGCCAGGGACAAAGTAGTATTTTGAGTATGTGCATCTAGCAGAAGGTAAGCAGAGCCCAGTCCATAATAAGTGTCTGTTCCTGCAAGGGTACATATCTTGACTCCAGGGTCTACTGGCATCAGTTTGATTTGTCAACAATGTGTGGAGTCTTCTCCCAGGGAATCTGCCTCATAGCCATCTGCAGTTTCTCTCTTGTGGGTAGATAGAACAGTTCTTCTTGGCATTGTGTGCTTCAAAATGTGCAAGAGAACAATGTCTAAATTTAGCCCATCTCTGCATAGTGGAGCCCCCAAAGTCCACTCATTTCATGGGCCCAGGTAGACACTTCAAGTGAGCACACCAGTATATCTACTCATGGGTTTCAATCATTCTATTCTATAAGAAGTTTCAGGATACAGATGTGGCTCAAGTGATTTGGCTCACGTCTACCATATGGGAGGCCCCAAGTTCAATTCCTGGGGCCTCCTGGTGAAGGTAAGCTGGCCCACATTGTGCAGAGAGCTGATGGCCCACATGGTGTGTAGAGCTGATGGCCCATACAGCATGGAGAGCTAATACAAGATGATGCAGCAAAGGGAGATAAGCAGACTGAAAAATGCACAGTGAATGAACACAGTGTGCACAAGTGACAAGGGGGGATAAATAAATAAGTAAAACAAATCTTTAAAAAAAAAAGAAGTTCCTTCTGATGGGCATTGACATATCTCACTTTAATGCATGCTTCAGATTCTCATGGTGATTCCCATAGAGCTGTGCCCCATATGGACATTTTTAAAATTATAAGATATTAGGTGTGATTATAACAACACAAAACACTTGGAAGTTAGAAGGGCAGAAATCCTTATTGCATATAGCTTCAAAAAGGGAAGGCTGCCCCACAGGGCCACACAGGGTTTGCGGCTAGGGAGAGGATAACCACAAGCTGGAGCCACAATATGCAGTTAAGTACAACCAGCAAAGTAGTTTTAGCTAGGATTTAGGAGCTCTCTGTATTGGCTAATCTGAATAAATCTGTGGGCTCTGGAACATAGGGATGTACCTAATTATTTGGTAGCTTGCCCTGAGGAGATTAGGGTGAGTGCATAGAAGTCCCAGTATATTAGAGCCTGTTAAGACTGGTGGTGCTGTGTAGCCTTAATTAGCTTCTCAAGAGGAGGAGCTGACAGGCCTCAATCCAGGGCATCAAAACTCAGTCAGGTTGGCATTCCAAAGAAACAATGTTACAAGTAAATCCCAATGCTTGACCTCAGTTTTGAGCTTGATTACTTGGGATATTTGAATGGCCTAAATAGACTTCCAATGAATAGGTCATAAACTGGTCTAAATGGCATAGAAGATATTTTATTATGATAGTGAAAGGGAAGAAACCAAGTAGAAACATGAGAAGTCCCTCAAGGCTGGCTTGAGAAGGACTGCCCAATTGTTTGGCATTAACCAGGAGTAAAAAATCAGGTATGGAAGGGGCTTCTACTAATATTTTCATTGAAATATGGAGTGTGCTAAAGATGTGGTTTATGCTTTCTATGGTGGATGATTTTGTGATGCAGACTTTTAGTTAGAGTGGTCTCTTGTCCAATGCCACCAATCCACATAAAACAAGTATTAACATTACAAACACCTTCTTGATTATCTAATAGTTAATCACGGGCCAGTCTGTTTTCAAAAACCATTTTTGCAAGGGTTATCTGCCCTTGATTAAGCAGATAAAATATTTGTTATCTTTTAGAAATATGAAATATGAGAGTAGATATCTCTAATTAGATGTCAGGGATTTGTAATAGCTGGGTTAGAGCAATGGTCCCTGCAGCCATTCCAGCAAGTCTTAAATGCATTGCAAATACCAGTATTATAGGTATGACTGTGGTGTCTTGTTAATGTTTGGCTGGTGGATGAGCTCTCCTGTTTTTTGGGCTACAATTATGTTTCTAGGACATTATCTTTAGATTGGAAATTTGTATCTCACCTTAGGTAGCAGAGAATTACTAAAGAACAGGACTGGAGGAATACAATGCCTTCTGTTGGGCATAGAGTGAGAATGTGATGCTGTCCATTAAGTCACTCATAGGTGCTACATATGGAAGAAACTCACTGACATATAATTAGAGATATCTACTCTCATCCCAACTACACCAGTGACCATGAAGGGCAGACAATACAGATACAGGACAAGTGGCAGTTTGGAAGAGGTTTTAATTTCTCAATATTTTCCATCTCTGTGCCAGATATGAGCTGGATAAAGGTTTGGGAGCAGGGCAATTGCAAATCCAGCAGTTATGGTTAGTCAACGCATAAGAGACTAGTTCAGTTAATGTATACATAGATTGAACATCTGTGTAAATATCCAAGGGCCTGAGGTGATGAGTTTGGCTTTAATTTGCCACATAGTCTTTTGGAGGGCAAGGGAGACAGGCCTTGTTAGGCTGCTAGAGACTGAGAGAATATGGATGATGAATAATGACAAAGGGGGAGGAAAAGAGATTGGAGGGGAATAAATAGCACATTAGGAAGCCAGCAGAATTCTCCTGTTTTACCTAAGAGAAAACATAGCATAGATACCTCAGTAAAGCCACCCTTTAGGAAAGAGAGTCATATTAATAGGAACTATAATCTTGGAGGCACTGGAGAGTTATTTGACTGTGTCCCACAGACAGTTAACATGGTAAAAATTAATATTATAATCATGAGGGGCATAAATTAAATTACAATTTTACAAGTATCACCAAGCAAAGCTGGGTCACAGGGTAAGCAAATTACACTATCTGGAAAATCAGTCTGGAGGGTCTCATGCTTTAAAACAGGGCTTAGTGTGACTAGTCACTGAAAAATTGAGGCTGTCCAGGTTCTTTCATGGGTGGTGAGACTTTCCTAGCTCTGGTGTTGCTGGGACCCCTGACAATTGTTTAGGATGCAGGGGGCAGTGACCTCCAACAGTGAACTCTTGGGCTGGGGAACTATTGTCTGAAGTGATGTCATCTGTAGCAGTGAGCTCCTGATTTGGGACAATGTCATCTGGGATTGGGGCAGGGGTATCTTTTCCAGATGAAGAATCTCTTGGATTGAAGAGGGTCATGTTTTTGTGGCTCTATGGCATTAAAATGAGGCTGAGCTGCATGTAGAATTTGAAGGCAGTATTAGTTCAAGAGAATGACTTGCAAATATCTTTTAAATCAAGGGAATTTGTGGGAGCACAGCTAGCAAGAATGATATTTCTGTAATTTGACCAAAATGCTGATTAGTGCAATTAAAGCCCAAATTAATGTTAGTTGAATCTAAAAGCTCCCAAGAGGGCAGAGAGAGGGAGAAGCTGTTGTAATACACGGGCTTTTTTGGGACTTGGGAATTATCCTGAGTGACATTACAATGACAGATATAGGCCATTTTACATCAGCATAAAACATGCAGAACTGTGTGGGAGAGAGTATAGTCTACAATGTGAACTATGGTCCATGCTTAATGACAAAGCTCCAGGGTGTGTATATCCATTGCAGGTGATGTGCCACTCTAATGAAAGATGTTTATGTGGGAGGTGTGGGAGCTGGGGAAGATGGGAATCCCTATAATTTTTGTGTAACATTTTTGTAATCTAAGCACCTTTTGAAATATTAAAAATAAAATAAAATAAAATAAAATAAAATAAAATAAAATAAAATAAAAGCTCTCAATAGTACAAGGTTTGCCCAGATGAGAGGGATACTGTTGCAAATAGGTTTTAAATCATATAGCCTGATTTGGGTGAATGTTGCTAATAAAATATATTGTTTGGTAATTAAAATATTTGTAACTGAAGTTCAAGCTCCAGCATTAGCTTGTAGTCAGGTCCTCCAATTTATCCAATTATTATGGACCATTTGCCACAGTTGTTGGTTCAGTTGGTGATAGGTCAGCTAGGTCTTTGGCTCCAGGGTTTGTCTTAGCCAAATTTTATCACATGTTCATCTCAGCATTTGCCATGTTTGGTTGAAGCAATGGCTTTTTTGGAAGGTTTGAGGCTCTGGGTTGCAAACCAATGAAAGCACCCATACCAATAACAACAAAACTGAGGGCCAACAGAATGGTATGGACCTTCACCCAATAGACCTTTTCTTGTTTTATAGCCTTTTCCCCCAACCCTGGCATGGATTTTTACCAAGGAGGAGTTGTCTCATTTCATCATGATGGGATAGGGTTTTTGTTCCCTCATTATTTTCTAATGTGATTACCATTTACCAAGTAGAGTTGTTTGTTTCCCTTCTTGGTGGTACAAACCTCAAAGGAATTGGCCCAGGGGAAATAACTTCAATTTACTAAAACACATTGGTGGGGGAAGATTAATCATCCATCTCTAATATCATGAAAAATGTAGGGAATTTCTAGGTGGTGGAAATTTAGGTTTAAGTGGGTCCCCTATCAAATGGCTGAATAAGAGATGCTGGGACTGTATGATAATCTGTCATTCATGGGTCCCATGAGAGTATCTGCCTTCAATTTAGCCTCCAATCCTTATGAGTAGAGGGCAGAATAGAAAAGCCCTATTCATAAGGAGAAATATTATTGAAGGAATTCATATACATAGAATCCTCATAAACATGAAGATAAGACATGCTTTCTTTAAATACAGAAAAGGCAATAGGAAGGCTTGTAAAAACTAGTATGCCATGTAAGTCTTCTCAAAGGCCTGGAATTAAGGGAAATTAAAGCTTGGGCAAAAGTGAAACCCAAGCAACAAGAACAATGTGGAGGGGTGATGTCATTAACACCGTGACAAGGCATCACCTGAAAAATGTTCCACAGAGATTCAGCAAATTTAAGGAATATTTCACTTGCTAAGAACTCTAGCAGATGATAGAGATTGGGGAAGTACTCCACAAATGCTGAATTAAGAACCCCATGCATATCCATGCACAAAGAGCAAAATCCACAAATTCAGAGAACAGAAGCCTATGGGACATGCAGTAAACAAAAGGGACCTTGGTTGGAGGAAGAAAAACTGAGGCAAAATGGTGGTGGCCAAGTGGTGCACTCACTCAATCCAGTTCCTCTTGGTTGGTATCCCTAAATGCAGAAAAGGCTTTTCTGGAAGGACCCACATTTCTGGATTGACCCCAGATTACTCCCTGGAGCAGGATAACATAATAGGGAAGAATCCTGAGATAAAAAGCCTCACAAAGAATAAAAAGGGGAGGGTTAACATGAACTGCTATAAGACTGGGAGTTCCCAGAACTGAAAAGTGTAAGGAAAATGGTACACTGAATCAGAGGGAGAATTTAAACAAATTATAGGAGCTAGGGAGAAAATTGTACAAAACCCCTGAAACAGGACAGATCAAGATTGCTGGAGAAGGAATAGAGGAAAGGAACTTACAAGTTTTGACAGGTGGTTCTCAGGGTTCAGGTTCTGGGTGAATGAGCACTTACATGAGATAGGAACTTGCCTAGGATTCAGTTTGGTGATGTAGGTCTTAGCATGAGGGACTCCATCTGGGGCCTATTTAATTTTCAAAATAATTTCTCCCAGCTTGATCTGAATCTGAGCCATTGAGAGTTGTGATAAAAATTTAAGGTTTTGAGCACTACTTTCAGTTTCTGCCTAAGGTCTTGGAGTTGTACGTACAGGTTGTTTCATGTTATGAGGTTGTCTGTTTTTCCTTGATCATCATTTTTATGCCATCCCAGACATAAAGAAACCATGGCTGGGAACACACATTCAAAACTCTTGAGAGAAAACAGTGCACCATGGAGACTACAATGTGTACTATGAGTGATAACTGCTCAAATGCCCACCTCATAGTATGCTCATATGCTGCTATGCCCAAGCTTGATGATTAATATCATCTGAAATCAAAGTGATCAAATCAGGGCCATGAAGAAGGCCTTCCTTGTTTAAACCACATGACTTATTTAATTATTTCATACAATTGTGTCTCAACTTCCCCAGAATTGTTTACCAAACTACCACAGGTGGTGGTGTAAATGGTGAAAATGCCTCCTTGTTGAGCTAAGTAATTGTAATGGTTTGACAGTTTTATCTAATTATGAATTCCAAAAATATAAATTGAATCATGCTTGTAAACTGATCTGCTCATCTGGGCATGATTGGATTATGGTTAGGGCATCAACTGGGCTGCATCAGTGGGGCATTGAGCCCCACCCCTCAGTGGGTGTGGTCTCAAGTATAAAAGGCAAGGCCAAAGACAGAGGGAGCAGATTTGAGAAGCAGATTTTTGAGATGCAGTTCTGATGTTGGAGAGGGCCATTCACCTGAGAGTCTACAGCTGACCTTGTCGAAGAAGCGCTACGGCAGGAGAGAAATGCAGCCCCAACAGGAGAGGAACCCAAAGGACTGAGCCCTTGCAGACGTTGGCAGCTGACTTGCTCCAACATGTGGACTTTGGTGAGAGAAGAAACTTACGTTTTGTGGCCTGGTAACTGTAAGATTCTACCCCAAATAAATACCCTTTATAAAGACCAACCAATTAATGGTATATTTTGCAAAGGTACCTCTTTGGCTGACTAATACAGTAATCAAGTACAGAAATGCTATTTTCTAAAACAAGTTAATCTAATAAATCTAATGACTTACTGTGTAGCTATAGCTCTTCCAGTAGATTCAGTAATTTCTCCTATTGTAATTGATAGATTTCTAATCATGTTTTCATCTGTGGTAACTCCAAGCCAAGGTAGCAGAAATCAGCCAAAAGAGGTGAACTCAGAATTACTAGCTACCTGGCTAAATACTGTTTTGCCTGAGAATATAGATTGAGGGGAGTAGCCCAGTGAAAAGTTTCAAATTGATTATCAATTCCTAAGGTGCTGTGAGGAGGCCAAGTGCACAGACATTTACCAGCTATAAAGGCAATTTACTTTGTGGGCCAATATCTTATCAAAACCTCCACAATAAATATATAGCCTGGTTAAGCAATATAACTGTAGCCAAAGTGATGTTGTTTATAGATCCATTACTAGGAATAATATCATTAGTCCTTATTATACAAAAGTTTGTTTTCTTGGCAGTACAAATGAGGAGTTGACCAAAATTTACTTGTGTTATGAAACTTTTGCAGAGCCAAAGCCTTAAACATGAAAGTAGACATGCATTATTATGGTAATTTGTAGTTCATGGAGGCATGTGGAGTTTTATAGTAAAGTCTCTGAGCTTTTCTATTATATCTGTTCAGTTCTCTAAACGAGTTGTGGCTATAGTGAGATCATAGTTCCAAGAAATCTTAAAGAAGAGTAAAGAGGATATTTGATATGAAAAAAAAAATGGTGTAGTTTGATCCAAAGATAATGAAGCATTTGGGATAAGAAAGAAATTTCTTATGGGTAGAAAAATGGGATCCATTGTGATGTGTATAGATTGGAGTTTATGATGACACCTCCAAAAGTCTCTAAGGTTACCTCACTTTGGAACATACTAGGAGAAGTGGACAAGACGTTGTTTTTTCCAGGCCAGTGCAAGGATAAATCATAGGGATATATGAACGGTTTTATGCATTTTAAGTGTTAGTAATTTAAATTCTATTGAGGATTTGATCTGTCACTTTATGGAAGAAGAAAATTGTGGAAAGCTACCACATTCAATTAGTTCATGGTGTGTAGTAACCACATAGCCTGCTTGAAATTTATGACTGGAAATTGTAGCATAAGAAATATCAACAAATAGGATGACATCTGGGTTGATCATAATCATATGTATAGAGTCATTAATTTTGAAGTTAACAGATTACAGTCATGGGGTATCCCCTCATTGGATAAAGGTACCAGAGTAGCAGGGCTAAGAACATTGCTGAACATTAGGTGAAGATTAGGAGGTGAAATAGAATGGTCTCATAAGAAGTCAGTATTTAGGAGAAAAAATATTGGGTCTGCTCAGATTTACATTTGCTGAGGCTTTAATTTGGCAGCTTCTACTATAGCTTTAAAACAATGCAGCTGCATCAAGGTGAGGGCTACAATAAGCAACAGATTAGGAATTTCCTCTGTGTTCTGAGTTAACATTCCTATGACTTTTTGTATAACCATTAACTCCAATTATTTATTGTTAACAAGGAGGGCAGATCCTGATTGAACCTATGCAGATAATTATATAACCACAAGTATAACAATATTCAGTAACATTTTTCAAATTCTGAGGTGGTCAGGAAGGAAGATAAAGATGAATTATGAATTATAGATAGCTTAATTTATTAAGGGATCTCTTCTATCTAGAAAATAGAACAATAAAATATTAGCAATACTTCAAACAAAACTATAATCATGCTTTTCCAATTCATTTAGGCCTAGATAACTAATTCTAGTTTCATTAGCTCTTGTGTTAAAAATTTCATGAACCTATCAATTATTTCACTAGAATTCTGGAGACCTTGACTGAGTCCAGTGGTAACCTCTCAGTGTTATTTAAGCAATACCTTTAGAAACTGGTGCTTCAGAAAACTTCACCTAGTCCTTTCCACAGGTCTCTGAGATAGGTCTTTTTGTTGAAGATGAATCATGCTGGCCTGTAACTGATTGCATGCATTTTCAGGGAAGCATCAGAATAAAAACTATTTGTAAATCACAAAACACATTTTATATATCCATGGTTAATTTATTCCTCTTTTACAAAAGCGAACAATCAGATGAGGGTTCATGAAACATTATTTTAAGAACAGTTGAACTTATGATCAATAATATTATTTTTGTCTACTATCAGGCATATGAGTACTTGGACAATTCATGGACATTGATAATATTGAAAAGTCTTTAAGAACTTTTTATAATTTCTGAAATGTTTATATCACTAGCATGTTATCCTATAAATTTAATCATAAGAGGTACAAAATCATATTAAACTGATAACACTTCCTTTGCAACTGAAAGTATATCAAATAAAACTAACTAGTTTAGCAACTTTCTTTTTACAACGTGAGATTTAAAATCTTTTGTGATTTTCCAAAAGCCCTCTGGAAAATCCAATGAAACTTTGAGATAAAGAAATCATCATTTATGATTCAATTTTTGGAAGGAAACTGTCAAAAGTTGTCAGGTTTTACCATTTTGTTAAATGATATCATGAAACAATAATTAGTTACCTACTTAATGAAAATGACAACAAAACATTTTAAAAGTAAAGAGAGGACTGCTCACATTAATTTTTTTGAGAACTCACTAGAACCCCAAAATTGGAAAACATGGTGAGGTCTACTAGATTCTGAGACAGGTTATAAAAGTAAGCAGAACTTTGCTCTTCTTGCAAATTCTGCCATGTTGAGCTTCTTTTCAAGGTGAATATAATCTCTATTTTTGCATGCCCTTTTAAAACAGCCAATAAAGCACTTAAGAACATTATTATGGGGGTTGATTCCTGATTACACATACAAAAGTAAAACTAGTGAATGCTTAATTCTGTGTGACATGCATTGTTCATTTTGATTGTAATTACCAGGTAATTTCAAAATTGTAACCCTCACATGCTGTTGGTTATTTAAGGCTATTATAGGAAGTAATTATGAAGGCTCATTCATTCAATTATTCATTCATAAATCCTTTTGATTGCATCATGTGTACTAAGAAATATGCCAGTTCTGGGAGATTCATCAGGGATCCTAAAACACTGATTCACTATCAATAAAATGATAGAATTATCTGAAATAAATTTGGAAATAAAAATAAATAAAGTTTAATAAATATAGGCATTTTCAACATTCCAATATGACAAAAATTAAACAGATTGCACATGAAAAGAAATATGAGAAATAAATGTTCATTAAAATTTAGAACTATTAATGTTTACATTCATATTTATACATTAAAATGTATATGATTTATATTCTAGAGAAAATTAGATTTCTGTGAATAAAATCTCATGAAATTTCTGTGCTTGACATTACCTGCACATTATTTATTGAGGGGAAGTTCACATAACATAAATTTAACCATTTTAAAAGTACAGCCAGTGGCATTTAGTTCATTCACGATGTTCTTTATCTAATTTCAGAACATTTTTCTCTCCTTCAAAGGAGAATTCATACCAACAAAAGGAGTTACTCCACATTCTCCACTCCCTTAAATCCCTGTCAACCATTAAACTTATTTCTATCTCTATGGATTTACCTATTCTTTAAATAAATGAAATCTTTAAAAATGTGACATTTTATATCTAGCTTCTGTTTTTTTAAATTATTTTTTTAATTTTTAAAGTAGCTTTAGAGTACATAAATGTTACATAAAAATATAAGGCATTCCAACATACCCCACTCTCTCACCCTCCCACACCCTCCCACATCAACCATATCCTTCATCAGTGTGGCACATCTGTCACAATTGCTGAACACATGTTGGAGCATTACTATTAACCATGGACTACAGTTTACATTATAGTTTACATTCTGTCCTGCACAATTTTGGAGGTTATGACAAAATATACAATGGCCTTTATCCATCATTGCAGTGTCATGCAGGACAACTCCAATGTTCCAAAAATGCCCTCTCGCCCCTCAAAAACCACTTGTGACTACTACCCTCACATCAATGATGAGTTCTTCCATTGCTAGAATAGTAATAAATTTATAGTAAAATAATAATAAGTCTACTTTAGTCCACTGTTCATTCCCCAATCTTGAGGACTTTAGGATGGTGATGCCCACTCTGCTTCTAATTAGAGGGAGCTTAATTTCCATGGGGCAGATAGATGGAGCTATCCTGCCTGCAGTTGCAGGCACACTCTGTTCCTTGGGATAGGCATTGTCCATCAGAATCTCCTTGTCAGCTGTCCTGGGTGAGTCCAGTGAACTGGGCAGTATGTGCTGCAACTCTGCTGAGATTCAGGGCTCAAACAGCACATGGAGGTACCAAAGATCTAAGTCTCTGTGACACACACCCATCAAATATAGTGCCATTTATAGGCTTAAATAAAAAGAGCAGAAGAACCATGTGTAGAGATCCTACAAATGAGTCCAACTCTGTCACATTGGGGAGCATAAACTCCAAAGTAAGGATCACTGACAGGGTGCTGAATTTCTGAGCTCTCTGCCCTGCTTATAGTTTCTGGATGTCTCTAGAACCCTCAGGAGCCCTGGTACTTGAGGCACTGTTTACTGTGACAGTCAATGAGATCCTGCTGAGACTTGCAAAAGTGTTACCTCTGGAATGACTTCCTGACTCACTTTGAAATCTCTTAGCCATAAAAACTCATTTGTATTTACCATTTCCCCCTTTTGGTCAATGTGTTTTTCTAGATGCGTTTCTACTTGGTACTTGGCAACAATTCCTTGGTGCCAGGGAGGCTCATCCTCAGGATTCATGTCCCATGATGTGGATAGTGCATTTATATGCTGCGTTTGGTTTAGAGAGATGCCTTATTTGAGCAACAAGGAAGCTTTCAGGAGATAACTCAGGCAGTATGTAATACTAGGCTAAGTTTCAATTTCACAAGAAAAGTTTCATAAGTACAAACATCAATACCAAAGGCCTAGTATAATGGTCTGTTGTCCTTCACTAGGCAATGCCTTTACACTTGGAGGATTATATTGAGAATAGAATCTCTATTCTATTGTCCTATTAGAGAATATAGCAGAACTCCCCAGCATGGGAATTCAATATTCTTTTGGTTATTGTCTGGATTTCCACCCATCAAGACAATGCCTCATGAACACTTGAACATTTTCATATGTATCTGGTTTCTTTTTCTTAGCATGTTTTCAAGATTTTTCCATGTTACAGGTTTTACCATTCCTTCATTCCTTTTCATTGTTTAACAAAATTTCAATGTATGGATAAAATACATTTTGGTTGTGATGGTTAGGCTAATGTGTCAACTCGGCCAGGTAATTGTGCCCAGCTATTGGGTCCAGTAAGCCTGGGGCTAATTGAGTTTACTGCATGGATGGCTGATTGCATCTGCATCAATCAGCAAGATTGGATCAAGAATGGATGACGCTGTTATCCATTCAGTTGACTGCTTATAAAAGGGAACTGATTTCAACATTTGGAGAGAATTTCCCAGCTCGTCGTTTGACAGCGAACTTCTCCCAGGAACTCATCGAGGACCCTT
>PVKH010007372.1:8358-20370 GCA_004027955.1 Chaetophractus vellerosus | reverse complement strand
GGACACTCACTAGTTAAAAAGTAACAAGCCTCCCCAGAGGAAAGAATGTACAGATGGCACTGCAAACTCTCTGTTCTCAAGGCTGTAGACTACCTTTCCAGCCATAAGATCACCAAACAACTCTTGCAGAAACCCTGTTCTCATACCCTATGGAATGTCTTTGTTCTGAGACCCCTTATATTGGCCCCCATCTTCCCTTTGTGGAATGCTACCTGCATTCTCTGGCCACCATCAGAGACTCTCTCCTGTATGTACGTCCAAATAAAGCTCACGTCTGACCAGTATTGTGTGCGTTCTTTGGTCTTGCGGGTGCCCCAACTTGTGCCCTTCAGGAGTTGGGCTGAAACAAGGGGTAAGGGAGAGAAGGTAACTGGGACCTGGGAGAGGCTAATCTAGTAACCATAAGAAAGAGAAGAAGACTGGGTATGCTGCTTGCCTGGGGCTACTTGCCTCTTCTCTCTTTCAGGGCAGGTGTGTTAAAGAGGACTGCTGGGTCTCTATCAAATTCCATGTGATGATGGTATTCAAGTCTGTTTTTCCCTCTCCAGTCCTCTTCTGAATACATTTACATTTCTAGTTTCTTTTTGCATTCCTACATCCACCTGGATGTCATAAGGCCCATGAGATATCAGTGTGCCCCACACCTAATATACCCTGTCTTCATCACCCTCCCACCCCCACATGCATTTCCACTAGGATTTCCTAGCTCTGTAACCACCACCTCCAGTTGCCAATGGGAGGAGCCTCCGAGCCTCTAAAATCTCAGTCTTCCCTACTCTCCATTGCTAAAAGCCAGTGTTCCCCTGTCTGGTATGCATGGCTCCAGCCTAGACCATCTTATCTCTGCCCTGGACCTCTGTTGTGGCTGCCTCAGCATCTTCCCATCCAAACCCGTTGTCCACACTGAGCTATATACGGATCTTAAATGGCAGATCCAGCTAAGCTGCCCCCTTGGGTGTCAGCGCTTTGTGGGTCTTTGCTTCCTTGGGCCCAGCCTTGCCCTTTGGTCGCTCTCCCCACTGTCCTCCTCTCTTTGTGCTGGGTTTTATCGCGTGGGATTCTTATGTTCTCAGGGCCTGTCAGCTTGTACCCCTCGATGCCCTCATTGCTCTGCTCTTTCAGCCTGGAATAGCCCACCCACACTGTTTTTAAACCTCCAACTCCTATATATGCAGTTCCCATGTCATGTTGTCTGTCTTTAGCTTTCTGAGTCCCTGCTCATCACCTACTAAAGCCCAAACAGGATTGCTTTCTTACTCTTCTACATGGAACGTTTATCATATTCCATTTTCATTGGTTTCGCATGCATTTTTCTTCCTGTTAGGCTGCGAGTTCCTTGACAGCGGGGATGGTGTTTCATTCCCTTTTCTTGTGATACTCGGTAATTGTGCTGAGTTGATTTGTGGATAATCTCCTGGAGGTTAATGGAGAATTAACTTGATGAACTCTTACTCATTCTAAGGAACTTGTATGCCCTGCACTTAGGATATGCATTAAAATCTGTTTTCCGTTTATTAAAATACGCTGAAGAAACTTTCTTTTTTTTTTTTTTATCCCCACAAAAATAATCATGTGGTAGTGTTTTCTTTACAGTAAAACCTGCAACGCTCCCAGTCTCTGAGTTTTGGCACAGCAGCTGTCATCCATCTAGGTGCTAAGCTACTCCAGCTCCAGGGATGGCTCGCCGACTCCAGCCAGTTCTCTCCTCAAGGCACCTCTCTACTACTCTAACCTGCCACCAGGTTCCTCGAATCTCTTCTTTGCTGCTAATGCACCTGAAACTGCAACACGTGGCATTGGATTTACTGGGTACAATTCATGGAAATTTATAGATTTGGGATTCTTGCAAACACCCGTGCGTCATTCTTTTCTTCTAGTGTCTTTTTGGTTTTATCTAGTAGCTTTATAACTTACGTGGGTTCCACTGAAGTTTAAACCCCTTTACTTACAACCTTCTTTGAATTCTATTTTTAGACAAAGTGGCACTGGCTAAAATAATGAAACGGGCCCTGGTGAAACAGTGTAAATACAGATCAAGACGGCTAGATAGCTTTCCACCACTTCTTATTCTGCTAGTGCTTAGGTCTTTGTGTCTGTGACCTCCGATGTGGTCCAGCCTCCCTTAGAAATCAGGAGTTAAGTTTCTCCTTGATTTTTCTAACTCCAATTTAATACGGTCATCTCAGATACGTGAGCTTTTAATAACAAAGATAATAGGATTATTTTGCTTACTCAGTGATACATTTAATGTGCAACTAAGTAAATTCACACATAAACAGGCTGTATAAATAGCAAAGTAATACTGAAAGTTACAATCCTATTCATTTAGTGATTATTTCATTTCTACATTCATAATAAGCAACATAAATTCTCATTTGTGCTACTTTCTATCTATACTTGCCATTACTTTTTTTTTCACTTTTTAATTTTTTAAAAGATACTTCGATTACACAAATGTTACAGAGAATATATGGGGGATCCCACATACCCTGCTCCCCACACCCCCCACACCCTCCCACATCAGCAACATCCCTCATCAGTATGGCACATTCACTGCAAATCATACACACGTTTTGGAGCATTGCCAGCAAACACAGACTATGGTTTACACGGTAGTTTATACTCGCTCCCATTTGACTCGGTGGGTTATGGCCAGATATATAATCACTTGTATCTCCATTACTTTTTAATAAACACAAGTATCAAAATGATTATCTCTAAAATCCTATTGATTGTAAATCTCAATGCCATCTATTGCTTTTGAAGTTTTTCTTGCATTGAAAATCTATTTCTAGGTCCTCTTTTAAAAGCAAGCTTTTTGTAAAATAAGCCACTATAATGTGGGAAAACCATTTAAAGGAAAACAAGACTCAATTTGGATTCAATAGAGAGGGAAAGCTACACTACAACCAGCCAGTGGAGGCCGTTAAACATTGTACTTAGCGGCCTTTTGAATGGTGAGGAGCAGTGTTGCCTGGGAGAAAGATGGTGGGAAGGGAGTGGAGCTTTGGAAAGAGGAGGGTCCTTCCCCTAAGCTGAATCAAAACAAAAGTCCCTATATCTAGTGTTATTAGAGTGAACAAAATCTGAATGCCGGCTTCTTCGCAGTTAGGGCGAGCTCTAGGGAAATTTCCAAAGGCGAGTCTTCCCATTCTTTCTCCCCAGAACTCTATTCCTACGAAATGGCTGCTCATTGCTGACCAGTTTCTACCTTGTGGTCTTCCAGAAGCACTGACCTTTTAAAGAGGAAGGTAAACTTGACTTTACAAAATCAAGAGTACAAGAAGATGAGTCTACACTAGTGGAAAGCCAAGGGGCAGGTTTCATCTCTGAGCTCAGCCCCTCAAGTCAGAGCTCCAAGAAAGGGTTCAAGGCTTATGGGGTGCAAGTATTTGATATTCCCGTACATTTCAATCATGCAAAATCTCAACTCCTCCTTAGGTGGACTAAATCTATTGCTGCACAAACTCCAAAAATTATAATCACATCAAGGGCCCTGAAAATTTTACTTTACTATGCAGAGGAAATAGCAAAATACCTGATTAGAATTTTAATCCATAGTTTTTTAAGTCTGCAGCTACCTCTGCATCAGTGATATTCTACCAGGGGACACTTGGCCATGTCTGGAGACATTTTGACTATCAGAACTGTGTGTGTGTGTGTCGGGGGGGGGGTGCAACTGGCAACTTGTGGGTAGAGGCCAGGGACATTGCTAAAAACCCTATGCATGGCACAGCTCCCACGACAAAGAGTTATCCAGTTCCAGATGTCAAGTGCCAAGTCTGAACTATGTCTATATCTATCTACATCAACACTCACAATTACCAGGGAATCACTGATTCTATGGTTAGACTTGCCAGCAACTATGCTATTTCAGAATACTAATTTAGAATTGTCTTAGCTCACCAGGGCTATAATAACAAAATACCACAAGCCAGTTGACTTAAATAACAGAATAACAGGAATACATTGGCTCATTTTTTTTTTTTTAAAGGAGGTACCAAGGATTGAACCCAGGACCTTGAACATGGGAAGCAGGTGCTCAAACACTGAGCTTCATCTGTTCCCCAATGACAGTTGTTTTTTTTCGTATGGTTTTGTTTGCTTTTAGGAGGTGCTGGGGAACGAACCCAGGACCACATTGGCTCAGTTTTGGAGGCTAGAAGTTCAAAATGTCCATTGTCGGCAGGCCGTGGCTTCCCTGAAGTAAGTAGTGTTCTGGTGGTGGCTTGCCAGCAACCAGTCTCTGCCTCTATCACAGGACTGTCAGTCTCCTTCTGTCTCCTCCTGTAGCTTGCACCCCACATCCAATTTTTCTCTGCTTATAGGGACTCCAGTCATACCAGATTAAGGCCCACCCTGGTTCAGTGTGGCCTCATCCAAATAATATCTTCGAAGACACTATTTGCAAACGAGGCCATAACCACAGGACTGGAGGTTGAACATGTCTTTGTAGGGTACATGATTCAATCCCCTATGGGAGTTAAAGCTTTTTTGTCCTCTTTAGCATTAGGTACAACCTACCATTCCAGTCGTCCTTCTGACCAAAGCTCTAAGAACTTTGAAAACATGATGATTGGAGAAACTCAAGAATCAGGAATTATGCCCAAGTATTTTTAAAAAGTGAATTTTGGCAAATTTCAGTGAATTCATTTACAGAAAAAAGGGGGGGGGATTAATAAATATTATGACCCTACGTTAATTTTATTTAGCTTTCTTTCTCCCTCTCCCCCCTCCCTTTCCCAATTCTTTCTCGAGTTAAGTTCAAGACTGACATGAACCACACCACAGCAGCTCTAGGTGGCAGTGATGTTGGCATTTTGAACAGTGAAATGCCAAGCCACAGGGTATCTGGGGTTGAATCTGGAATGGCTGTTTCCTGTGATGTGCTGTGTTGACGTACCTCTTTAATGTCTTCTAGTCTCCTTGATGGCCTGGTTAAATTTGTATACATTATTGTACATAGAATAAAGTGTTTTTACATGTTTTTATGACAATATTTGAATAGCTTTTTATTTATTAATAGATGTAATGATAATATGGTGTGTCAACTGTGCCAAAGATTCCTCAATGAAAGTATATAATGTAAAAAAAAAAAAAAAAGGAAAGAAAGAAAAGAAAAGAAAGCAGCAGCTATTTGACTTAAAAAAATTGCAAAAGGTCCCCAGCCCCGTTTGTGTGCTTTTCTGGAGATGAATTAGGAGCAGGCTTTCTTGGTTACGTGGCTCCTCAGTGGGTCACCTCTAGTGGTCCCTTCTTGCCCTTTAATTGCATACTTTTAAATTTTCTCTCGCTGGTATCCTTTAAAAACAACAGCCCTTGAATTGCTTTCTGCACCTCCTCCTCAAATTCCTGCCTTGCACCTGAGAGGAAAATGGCACGGTACTTGGACTTGGTCTTTGGAAGGAAAAAGGATGCCTGTTTCGGAGGTCTACAGCATATGCTCTCCCCAGTGGGAAGTTTCCATTCAAATGAGCCACAGAAGCCGATTGAAAAAGCTCCAAGGAGGACTTTAGAGAAACAATAATTAAGCTTATGAGCTGAAGAAAAGCCTAAGAGAAATGACAGAGCCCCTTTGTCGTATTATTTCACAGTTTGGAGAGCTCCCTGGATCATGGATCCTCAGGTTTCATTTGAGTCAGAGCCTCCCAAGAAGAGAATCCCAAGAGAACCGCATCTCCTCAACTCTTTATACAGCTCTGTCTCCACGGGACTGAGGAATCCTACTTTACGGCCAGAATGAAAAGAAAAGTTCTCATTTACTCTAATAAATCCCTGTGAACTGTGCCTTTGGGGTAGATTTGATTTACTGTGTTTCTTTCTTTCCTAAGCCCAGTTTTTTCCCGAGTTCCCAACCCTGTTGTATTTCAGTGGTGATAATTTCCTGATCAAGTCTTTTGATGCAGAAAACTTATCTTTGTTACCATTAGTTTGTTATACAGACAGAATGTAAGTGAACAGATATAGCTGATAACCCAAAACCCAAGATCTGGGAAAGGAACCCTATTTTAAGGAAAGACAGTGTCCAGTGTGGAAGACATGGGTATGTATTTCTATGTACACAATCCGTGATAAACCTCGACAACAGACCTGCCAATTCAGTACTCTGGCTCTTCTGTCTCCATCTTCTTCCCTGAAAGACTAAATTATGTTACAAGGGCTTCATCTGATGTGGCCAAGACTGCCTTCCTCCCTGCCCTTGCTCCTCTCCCTCCTTTCCTTCCACACATATTTACTGAAGCGCAGAATCTTCCGTATATAAGACGCTGCGCAAGGTGGTAGGCAGGGTACAATTTGAATGAGACTAAACCTACCTGTGAAGAGTTTGTTGTGACACAGACTTCCTCCCAGGCCACCGGGAGACTTCCCACTGCCAAAGCTAGCTGCCAGCTTTCTCCATCCTCATCTTCCCAGGTCTGTTAGCAGCACTTGGCCGACCTGATCACGGCCTCTGTCTCCAAAGGCTTTCTTCTCTTAGCTTGGACCATAAGGTCTTCTAATTCTGCCTTGCTGCACTGTCTGTCCCTTCTGGGCTCCTGTACCTTCCTGCTCAGCTCCCCAAGCTCTAAATACATGTGTCTCCCCACACCCCCAACCTGCACCTTTCCATCCATTCCATGGGGGTCTCTCCCACTCTCACTCTCACAGGAGATATACCCCTGCGGTGGGGATACCCCATTTGTACATCCCTCTTGAGCACTAATTTATTCCAATACATCGATGTCACCTCTCTGCTTGGACATCTAGTGGGCCTCTCAGTCTTCACACATGCAAAATGAACTCTTGGTTTCTCCTTGAATCCAGCTCCTCGCCCGGGCTTTCCCGTCGCACTAACTGGCACCTCCAATCTTCCATTCACCTGGCTCCCGACCTAAGAATCATCCCTGACTCCTCTTCTCAATCTCAACACTGATGTGCAACCCATCAGCAAATTCTATGGGCTCTTCCTTCAAAACACGCCCGGAGCCACTGTGCTGGCTTTAACCTCCACTGTGCCACTCAGACATATGTCATTTCTCACATCTCCCTAGTTCCCTTGCTGTCATACTTGAACCAGTGAGATGGAATTAACCTGATGAGATGGACTTGAACCAGTGAGATGGCCAGAGTATCTTTAAAAACAACAAAACACCTTTTCAGTTTAGAAAACTTGCAAGAATATGTGGTTTTCCTGTATCTTCTTCACTCTGCTTCCTCTAATTTAGCATCTTCTATAACAATAGTACATTTGTGAAATCAGCGGTGGCACAATACTATTAACCACGTCAGAGACTGTATTCAGATGTACCAGGTTTTCCCACGGATGTCCTTTTCTTGTCGCAGGATCCAATCCAAGATCCCACGCGGCATTTAGTTGTCATGTTTCCTGCTCTCTTCCAATCTACAATCATTTTTCCTTCTTCCCTTGTGACCTGTGACCTTGACAGTTTTGAAGAGTCCCAGTCTAGTGTTTTGCAGGACGACCCTCCATTTTGGTTTGCCTGTGGTTCTCTCACAATGACACTAGGGTCCTGGGTTTTGGGGAAGACCACAGAGGTAAAGTGCCTTTCTCACCAACACTTCAGGGTACATGAACTCAACATGACCCACCAGTGGCATTTGCTTGCAGGGTGTCTACCAGCTGTCTACACTGTAAAGTTCCTCATTTTCCTTTGCCTACAGAATCATTATTTCAGAGCATAAATTACGCCCGTCCTTTTCTCAGAGCCTTCCCACAGCTTCCCATCTTGTGCAGTGCAAGCCCTGAAGCGCTCATAATGAGCTGCAAGGCTTTCCATGGCTGTGCCATTCGACTTTGATGCCTCCTCTGATGCCAGCCCCGCGTCAGCCTCTTGCTGGTCCTCAGCCACCTCAAGGGGGCGCTCATCTCAGGGCATTTGCTCCAAGCCCCCCTCCCCTGTGTACAGGATTCATGGCCAGCATTTCCTGATCCATTTGTAGAAGCCGTTTCCACCACTCAGCCCTCTTTCCTCCTACCCCGGGCCATTTGTCTGCTCCCACTAACATCTATGCCTATTTATTTATTTCCTTACTCCCCCACCCCTTGCCGCTTGTGCTCGCTGTCTGCTTTCTCTGTCCGTTTTGCTGCATGTTTCCTCCATGTCTGCTTGTCTCCCCTTTGTTGTTGCGTCATCTTGCTGCACCAGCTCTCCGCGGGCCGCCAGCTCTACTCGGGCGCAGGCTGGCTTGCCTTCACCACAAGGCCCTGGGAGCTGAACCCAGGACCTCCCAGATGGTAGCTGGGAGCCCAATCACTTGAGCCACATCCACTTCCCACATCTATACTTTTTGATAGTGGGAGTCTTGGATTCCATTCACTGCACAATCCCAGAGAGCAGGAGCACAAACATATCATGTCAATTGAATGAATAAACGAAGAAAAGTTGATCCCTAGCTATTTCTGTATTGGTTTTATACGAATGTTGGAAAATGTAGTATTTTCTCCCCCATGGTGGTCAAAGAAAAAATGCTGTGATTGAGAAACCAAAGGAGAACTCTATTTTTTAAAAAACTTTCTATCCTATGTGTCACAAGTTTAGAATTATAAAAAACCACATATGACATTAACCTGTTTTTTATATATCATGATATTTAATTTATATGCTAAAAGTTTGATGATTTCTTAAGACTAAGTACTGCAACTCTTTTATCAGATGGTTCTGTGCACAAATACCAGATTGAGAATTGGCCTGTTACGAGGTAAAGGATCTCTCTGAGGCTCACTTAGGTGCTGCCATTGTGGTCAGGAAAGTGTTAAATCTTTCCACTTGGCTTATCCCTCATTGTCTCCAGGAGTACTGTGCGTGTTATAGGATTAAGAAGTTAAGTCTCTTATGGTATTTATTACACAATAAAACAATGGAAATTCTCACTCGGGAACATGTGTTTAGAGATAAAAGAAAACCAGTAATGGCAATTTTAAGTAATACATTTTCATATACTCATCTAAATTCCCAGGAATTTTTCCTCCAGTCTTCCAGATCTTTGGACAGTGAGGTTAAATGACCACCTTTCATCTGGATGGATTTTGTCAAATTGGAGGCATTTGCTCATTTGCTAGAAATAGCCAGTCAGATTTCCTTCTTTCTTATTTGTGTACAGATATTTAGAGGTGGCCCACTATGCACAAAGCAAATACTTTATGGTACAGCATTGATTGGCTGAAGGAATATTCTGAAGACAGCAAGAGAAAGGCAGAAACTACAAATATAAGATGCTATATGCCTTTCTCCATCATTTATCTTGAGTCAGCTAATATAATGATTATACACCACCCAGAACACGAGATCAGAACAGGCACTCTGCAAAATTCAATCAAAGGATTATGGAACTAGCAGCGAATATTTTGATAAATTATCCCAGTGGATGGAAATAGAAATCTCTTATTAGAAATGTCACTCCTAATTATGTGTTTGAAAAAAAGTAAACAGTAACTATTGATGCTCATTTTCCCCTTTGTACTGTGTGCCCCAATTTTTATCTTCTCAACATTACCCTCTTTACAATGTCAGGGTCTGAGCAATCTCGACATGGGGAGAAGAGGAAGAGAGCGGTTCTCTTACCATCTGTGGTAAGTGCTCACTCGTCTTTACCCATGTAAGCATAGGATATTCTTTTTTTTTTTTTTTTTTAAAGATTTATTTATTTTATTACATATCTCCCCTTCCCCCCGCTGCGGCGACGCGCCGAGAGTGGTCACTGCGCAGGCGCGGCTTTCCCCGCTTGTGGGCGGTCTCTGCATCCGTTCACGGCCAGCGCTTGCTTCAGTTCGCGGGTGGCTGGCTGCGCTCCATCTGCGGGCGACCTACCCTGCCCGTGGCAGCTCTTGCCTTGTCCGTGGCAGCTTCTTGCCCTGCCCACGGCGGCTCCGGCCCGCCCATGGCGGCTTGCCATTCTCAAGGCGGTCTGCCCGCTAGGAGAGGTCCCCGGGAATCGAACCCAGGGCCTCCCATGTGGTATGCCGGCGCCCTATCCACTGGGCTATCGAGCTGGCCCCTACAGGATATTCTTTAAACACCAGTGAACAACTCCTCTAAACCAACACAGGTTGGGCTTTAGCGATTTTTTCTCTAGCATTTTTCTTGTTTTCAGATACTGTTACACACATTTATGTCAAGAAATTTCTGTGTTTCCTGTAATAATGAATAATATAGTACTACAGTGGTTAGTAAGGTCTGAGATAAAACAGTAGGAAATGCATTCTCAGCTAATTACAGAAGTCTTTTTTTTTTTTTTAAGATGAATGCAAAGGACTTTGAAAGAGCTTGAAGTCACAATTCAGGAAAAATAGAGAAAGAATATGTGAACCTGGCTAATTTTTAATCTTGTGCTGTTCCTTCAGTGAACCAGATGATATCAATTTAATTTTTAGCAGTCATAGCTCCCAACTAGTAAGGAGCACTGACTTCCCAGTTGCCCCCAAATCCTCCTACCGCTTCACTGTCGTTGCCGACAGGCCCTCGATCACCCCCAAGTGTGCGGGCATCATCCGGGTACCCACCAGCAAGATGTAGCTTAATTTTCACGTTTTTTGCATATTTGCTGCAGAGCATTTAAAAAGAAATTTAGTGTTCCAGACGTGGCTTCACAGCCACTATTCCTGCCCTCTCTCCCCAGCGCTGGGCAGTGCCATCTCAACTTTATTGGCCTTTTGCCATACTTGGATTGTTCTGAAGATCAGATTCATGTAAAGAGAGTCTGTTTTACTAAAGACTTCTTAACCTTTTTTCTTCCCAATTCAACATAGCGTTTAAGTTTACCCAGGTTTGCACAAAGAGCTAGCTCTGGTTTCTTTATTTTAATTTCCGTGTGATGTTTCAATGACTGTATTATAATCTATCTATTTCTCTATTGCTGGATCTTAGGGGTTTTGCTTGCTTTGTTTTGTCGTTTGTGAGAGTAAGCAAAGCTGCAGTAAGCATCTACGTAGTCCCTCTTTGTGGGTAGGTAAGAGAATTTCTCTAGAGCATATACTAGAAGTAGAATTTATGTTGTAAATTACACCCCTCTTGAACTGATTAGGTTTTGCAAAACTACCTCCAAAGGAGTCATACCAATTCTCTTTCCCACCAGTCATATGTGAACATTCCCATTTTGTCACATTCCTGGGTTTATCACACTTTAAATGTTTTTGCCAGTCTGATATGTGTGAAGTTGCATCTAGTTCAATTATTTACTTATTTCGTAAGCTCGCTTCTTTATCTTGGAATTCCCAAATCTGGGACAATTCCAGAAGTCTTTCTTTTCTGAAATTGTTGGCTATAGCTTAAATAAGTGATATGCTCACATAGAGAAAATGAGGTGTGGATGGGTGTTTTCTGCTGAGTGCCACTGAAGCTTTTCTTCCAGGAGCAAACATCATGGGGTGCCACCCAGACACCTGGCTTTCACTGTAAATTATGACCAGTCTTCCCCAGCAGGCTCATTATTGCAGGGGGTAAGGACTCTACCTGCCAGAGATAAGGAAGCTGTTCCCTGACGAATGGGGCGTCCTGGGTGGACATCGCTTCATCACTGGCAAACTCAGTTCTCTTCCTTTTATCGGTGGCTTCCTCAGACAATATAACTCAACCCCCTTGTCCTGCTGCTGCTCACGAGCGGAGCCATCTCTTTATATGAAACTCCGCCAAGCGGGATGAGGAACCAGGTGAACACAATGGCTGATGTAGTGGATCTGCTACTCTGACTTCATTTTCTTCCGCAAAGTCCCAAATTATACCCCAGCCACCCTGCTTATCTGTCCATATCTTCAAAATGCCAGTTTCTTACTGCCACAGGCTCTTTGCACTTGCTATTCCCGCTACCCCCTTGTTTCGTAGGTCTCAAAGTGCCTGCTGCTTCTTAATCATTCAAGTCTCTCACTTCTAGTGTCACCTCTTTAGAGAATCTGCCCCTGACCATTTTTTCAAGTTTCTGTTTGTCCCCTTCTTTATCATGTCCTCTGGTTTTATTTTCTTCATAGCACTTATTACTGTATGAAATTACCCTTTTGATTTCTTTTTTTTTTTTTTT
>PVKH010007371.1:0-20271 GCA_004027955.1 Chaetophractus vellerosus | reverse complement strand
GCCAACTTCTCCCAGAAACTCATCGAGGACCCTTCATCAGTCTTTCATCGGAGCCCCTGGCTTGCAGCCTGCCTGCGGAACCTGGACTTGTGCATCCCCACGGTCACATGAGAGACTCTTATAAACTCTTATATTATTGACAGATATCTCCTGTTGATTCTGTTTCCTGAGTGAACCCTGACTAAAATAGATGGTATATCTGCACTATGAAATATAGGCTGATTTTACAATTTCACTTTCCAATATCAGTATTATTTTGTCTATTTGGCAATTCTTGGTGGGAATGACAGAGGAATGGGGTGGGGCTGAAGTAGAAGTAGGAAAATTTTCAGAGTCAAAGGTGCTGAACAATGAACATGAGTGCATTGAATTCTGACTTTTATGAAAAACAGCAGGGGCGAGAAATATGAAGCCTGGTTGAACGCCTGGTTTAGAGATGATATGCTAGGTACATAAATGAAAGGTGACCACAGACATGAAAGTAGAATTATACATTTCGACCCACTACAAGGAAGCACTTACAAAACAACTCACAATAGCCCCAATTGCTCAAGCTTCCCTCAGGAAATATCGAGTTTCCTGTGATTAAATGCCATTAAACCTTAACTGAATTATATTTGCAGAAGGATAATAGAAAGGCTTCTTATGTCAGATTGGTGAGAGATCTATGTAACCTTTGAATTTCTCCCAAAGCTGAGATGCCCTGCTTTCGGAATAGAAACATCAGCTCTGGAAAAGATGTAAAGCACCAGCCTGGGACGATCTGATCTCCCTGTGATATTTAAACTTGCTTTCTCACATATTCACCAAGAGAATGCAATGCAATTGCATATTTCATTTCAAAAAGCATTTCCTCTACTGTAGACTTATTGTGATTCAAGCAATGGAAGATATTATATCATTGATGTGGAGACAGTGGCCACTGGAGATGCTGAAGTCGGGGAGAGGGAAAAAGAGGTGTAATATGGGGGCACTTTTGGGACTTGGAATTGTCCTGAATGACACTGCAATGACAGATACAGGCCATTATATATCCTGCCATAACCTACAGAATTGAGTGGGAGAGAGTGTAAACAGCACTGTAAACTATAATCCATCTTTAGTGGCAATGCTCCAAAATGTGTTCATGAATTGCAATGACTGTACCACACTAATGAAAGAAGTTGTTAATGTGGGGGAAAGTGGGAGGTGTGGGGAGCGGGGCATATGAGAATATTTTTATGTAACATCTTATGTAATCTAAGTATCTTTTAGAAAAAATAAAAAATATATTTAAACAACAACAACAACAAAAAAGCATTTCTTGGGATCAATGTCTTAGTAAAAGAAAACTAAGAAAAAAATCAAGAGTTGCCACAGATGAGCTTCCTTAAACGACATTGCCCTGCTGATATTTTATTTTCTTGCCTTTTTAGCTAACTTTTCTATTCTCTTCTCAACTTTAACATTTTATGGGAAATCAGCATGAATAGTAATATAAATGTAGAACTGGGGCATAGCAGAGAAGAGCAGGAAGAAAAATTGAAACTAGAACTTGAATTTCAAATTTGATACAATAATCAATATTAGGAATAATTAGGGATTAAATGTATTCAAAACAAAAGTTAGAATACCTGCCTGATTAACTACAGTTACCATAGAGCTAGAATACTATTTGCTTGGATTTATGAAGGACTAGAGTATCTTTAAAGTTCAGTAGCTAATATTAGCTTACCTTTAGTAAAGAAAATTAATATTGTTATCTATAGTACACAAAAAATTTTAATGTATTAAAAATAATAAATAACGATGAAATTTCATTTTCCTTGTTCAGGTTGAAAAAGGGTTGGAAACCAGGATTTGTGCAGGGCACAATCTTAGTGTTTGTGGTGTCTTGGAACTATATACTTACAGAAAAACATGGTCTTAATCTTAACCCATTCCTGTGTGTTTGAGCCTATTGTTAATAGGACCTTTCAATGAGGTTACTTCACTTAAGGTGTGGCCCAACTAAATCAGGATGAGTCTTAATCCTATCACTGGAATCTTTTATAAGCAAAATGAAATTCAGACACATAGAGAGAAAGCCACAGGGAAAAGCCAGAAGCTGGAATTCAAGAGAGCCAAGAAACCAGGAGAAGCTACTATTTGCATTGCCATGTGACAGACTGCCAAGGACCAAGGATTGGAGGCAGCCAGCTCCAGAATGCTAGTCTTCTGGGAGAAATCATTGCATTTGATGACACCTTGATTTTGGACTTTAGCTTCAAAACTATGAGCCAATAAATTTCCATTGTTTAAGCCAACCCATTGCATGATATTTGCTTTAGTAGCCAGGAAACTAAAATGTGATATTATTACCTTTATGATGACAAATAATATTGTCTAAAATTCTTTACTTTAGAATTAGGTCTTTGAACTAAGATATTGCCTCCAAAGGTCTATTACCCTCAGAAGTCTAGCCTCCTGATATTTATGTACCTGTGCAGTCCTTTTCCACATTGAGTAGGGCCCACCTGTTTAGCCACCTGTATAGTATTCACTGTTGAAATGATGAGTGTAAGTTTCAAGATGGCTTCTGTCTTGCATACCCCTGAATTAGTCAGTCTGGGGGAAACTGGCTACCATATCAGATGGAGACACAAGCAGAGGCCCAGTGGGAAGGAACTGAGGCCTCCCGTCAAACACCGACAGCACGTGGGTGAATTTCCTGGAAGCACATCTTCTAGGTCCAGTCAAGAGTGCAAATGATGCAAGCCCCTGCCAACAGTTCTTGACAGCAACCTTATAGGAGACCCTGATCCAGAACTGCCCAGTTAAGTTGCTTCTAAATTCTTGACCCACAAAAACTATGTGAGGTATTAAATGCTAATTGTTTTCTTAAGCAGTGAGTTTTAGAATAATTTGTTATGCAGAAATAGCAAGCTAATAAAATATAAAAATATATTTGTGTAAGTATATAAATATTCATATAAATTATATGAATCAGTACTCTAGAATCTGTACTATAGAATCAGTACACTATAAAGTCCCTACCCTAATAGGCAGTTTTTCCATACCTTTGCATATACCCACATAATTCCTAGACAGACTAATCCTAGAGAAATTCCTGAGGCCCACAGAGGCACTTTATAAAAAAAGAACTAAAAGTACATTTAGGGTCATGCAGACTAACATAATATAAAATGACTTCTAAAACTATCTCGACTTCATAAACAGACTCTGTATAAGAAAATATAAAAATACACACATCCAAATTTTGGAAACCATCACTAAAAATAAGGGTCATTGGATAAATACAAAACAAAACAAAACAAAACAAAAAACCTTTCTGACTTTAAAGCAGCAAGTTGTCATGAACCCTATCAGTTTTGCTGTGTATCACTGCTATCCTTTTATTCTTCTTGTGTATTTTAAAAATATTTATTTTGTAAAAAGATTGTACTGACTGTAAAATAAGAGCATTTTATCTTTACAAAAATAACGCTGTGGTTTCCAAATGTCTAATTGTCCTAAAACACATTAGCATAAGAACCAGGAAACACTAGAAGTAAATTCACCAATTTTTTCAGATTGGATCACTTTTATTTTTATCAGCCTCCCTTTTGAAAAGAAGAGGTGATAGATCTCAATGTATGCAAATAGGAAAATATAAAATAGCAAGAACTTGAATATAGGGATATAATGTGCTAATAACAGTGATATCTTCATATAAATACAGGTTTTCCTATGAGATTTAGGACAATTTAGCAAATTAAATATACTCTATATGTCTATTTAATATTTTAATTACATATTTTAATATGATAAGTAGACATGTTAAGAAAGTGACAGAATATTAGTTCACCAGGATTAAACAAATGTCTGGACACTTCCAAAAAGAGGGGGTTTCAAAATTTATAACATGGATTTTTTATTATTTAAAATGCACATATGCTTAAATTTTCTTAAGTGTTAAGCCATTCCTTCTTTGTTTTCTGTGGAGATCGTTTCTCTTATTAGAGGAAATTAAGAAGCTACATATTTATTGTTAGCTCTAGACAAATTTCAATTACTTTGTTTTCCTACATAACTTTTTCTAAATGAATTCCTCTCTTCACAACTGTTTGTACAAACATTTGGCAAACAGAAAGTTATTAACATTTCATTCCCAAACATCTCTATCTTCCCTCAGACTCATCCAATACTTGTGGACATCAAAGAGTAATTTATCACTATGTCATTCTTCCCTTAAGAACTTCTTAGGAGCTCAAGAAGACTGAAAAGTCATGCAGCTCAATTTTTTCCCTTTGATATACATAGATAATTCTGTCCTTGCCAATGATTTCCCTGTGTATCTTTGTCCTCATTACCAACCTTGAGGCACAAAGTAGCAGTTGTAGATTGAACAATGTACCCCAATTTAGACTTGTTCTTAAATTTAATGCACATTCCTGTGGGTGTGAATAGTATCTCTTCAAGATGTTATTTTTAGTTAAAGTGTGACCCGAGGAATGAGGGAGTCTTAGTTTGGATTACTGGCAGCATTATAAAGAAGACATAGAATGTATATAGAATGTTTAATAAGGTCGATTGTAAATATATGGTAATGGATAGAGTTGATGATAGCATATTGTAATGAGTATAACAATGTCTGCTCATTTACAAATGTGACTGTGGCTGAAAGGGGTAGTCTAGGGAGGTTAATGTTAATTGGAAGACAGGATAATCTAGGGACTATATACCAGTGATTTTGGTGGTAAGTGAGGATTGTGGTAAGTAATATAAATACAAGAATGCTCTTCTATTCAAGGTGTTTAGAATATGGTGATACATGGGACAAATCAACTAATGTAAGTTATAGACTATAGCTAACAGTAATATTGTAATATTTTTGTAGCAAAAGCAAGTACGTACTATATCAATGCTAAAGGTAAAAAAACAATATGAAGTCTAGTTTTAAGAGGTATGGATATGGTTAAACATTTTTTCCTTCATTTTCTTCATTAACAAGGAGATCTTGGTCATGTCATTTCACCACTCTGTGCTCATTTACTCATCTTTCTGAACAATGGAAAAACAATTGCATTTATTTTTAGGATTAAAAGGGATATATGTGCCTGGACAGAATTTTTAAAGGTAATGCTTCCATGATTTGTTAAGCTGCCTTTTGTCTTTTATTTTCTTTTTTTTTGAAGTTGAAATAAAGTTTACTTTAAAGAATTTTTTTTTAAGGTTTGTTTGCAGGGAGCAAACAGAAACTTACTAAAGAAGAAGCCATAGATCATGAGCTTGATCTACTGTAAGGTCAGAAATTTTTATAAAGGCACAGTTTTATCTGAAGAAAGAATTGGGCATATTTAAATTTGTCTCTATTCTAAGACTCTGAGCACTCAAAACCACAAGAGCAAGAAGTCTGAGTATTTAAAGTGAGTTCCAAATGACCTAGCAATTGCACTACTGGGCATTTATTCCAGAGAAATAAAAAACATCTGTTCATGCTAAAGACTGCAAATAAATGAGTGATAAAGGCCAATCTCAAAAGATTGCATACTATATGGTTTCATTTAGATAATATCCTTGAAATGACAAAATGATAGGTGGAGAATAGATTACTAATTGCCAGAAGTTAGGGACAGGTGTCAAGGCAAGAGGGATGTGGGCGCCAAATGACATCACAAGTATCCTTTTAAGAAAGAGGCAGAGGGAGATTACATATGCAGAGGAGGAGGAGGCAGTGTAACCACAGAGAGTGAAGTGATGTAGCTGCAAGCCAAGAAATGCTGGCAGACAGCACAAGATGGGAGAGGTGAAGAAAAGAGTCTCCCCTGTATCCTCTGGTGGGAATACAAGCCTGCATACACTTTAATTTTGGTCCAGTGATACTGAATTTGGACTTCTGGCCTCAAGGATTGTGATGAAATAAATTTCTGTTGTTTTAAGCCATCCAGTTTCCAGATTGTGATATTGTACTGTATGGTTTTTTGTAAGGTGCTATCATTGGAGAAACTGGTTAAAGGGTACATGGCATGTCTCTGCCTTATCTTACAATTGCATGTGAATTTACAATTAGGTTGAAATTTAAATTCAACTTGAAATAGTGAAAGTTACTTTACTAAGAGCTATTAGAAAAAAAAGGAGACTAACTTCATGACCGTAGGGTATGTGAAGATATCTTAAACACAACATAAAAAAAAATGTTAATCATAAAGAATATTAAATTAAAAATTATGAAATTAAGAAATTTAATTCTTTAAAAAAATACCAGTAAGAAAATGAAAAGGTAATCATAAAGAGAGTATAATTGCCATAGAGATATGTGGCAAATTACCTATATATAAAGAGCTCCTAAAATAATTTTAAAAGGCACAACACAAAAAAGTGGGCAAAAGTCTTAAACAGAATATCATCACAAGACACACACCCAAATGATTTTACTATTGTGAAGGAAATCTTTCAAATTTATCACATTTTCTAATTGGTTAATAATAATGTGCAAGGACTCTACTCCAGCACTGGGAATGCATTTTATAAAAATATCTAGGATGTGTCTAAATACATAGCACAGTGCAATTTATTAAAAATGGGTGCATCCCCACAAAGGAATAATATGGAGTCATTAAAAAGGATGTGGCATATGAATTATTAAATGGGTGGAGAATGATGACAAATCATTGCTAAGCGAAGTAGCTTGTTACAAATATTATATATAGTACGAGAACACAAATATACATAACTGAAAAAAATTATTCGAATGGATATAAAACCAATTTTTAACAATAGTAATACATTAGTGCTGTGAATATGATTACTTTTGTTTTATTCTGTATTCTCTGCATTCCAAGTTTCAAAAATATGCTTTAATACTAAGAATATTTTCAAGCTATTATATTTTTTATTGGAAATCTCTTTTTCCTTGCTCTTAGAGAATAATACATTAATTTTAAAAAGTATCAATTAAGGCTTCTATAGGGGAACTTTCCAAAAATATTATGCAAGTAAGTGGAGTAAACAAAACAGATTTGGGGATCAAACAGAACAAGTTAAAATCTTGGCTCTTCAGCTCTTAAGATCCTGTCCCTTAGGAAATTTATTTAACCTCTGTGAGAATTAATTTTCTCATCTATGAAACCAGGAAAATAAAAACGTCACATAGTAATGTGGGAGTATATTATTGACTGGCCTTGAATAAATTGAAGTTTATATTATTATTATTTTCATTACTAATAATATACTGGAGAAATTTTTGGGAATCATGTTTTATATATCAACATCTATTTTTCTAAATATAAAGCAATACATTACACATTTAAAAGTAGATATTTTACTTCCACTTTATAATTATTTCATATGTTGTTGGTCACTTTGACATAGCAAGAATGGTTTAAATATTCTGTAAAATTTAATAGTTAAAACAGAAGAAAATATAAAACTATGTATTCTTATTTGGTCACTTTATTATCATTTCTGTTCACTGTTTCCAAGACAGCTTTCATCATCTTAAAATAAACCAAACTAATTATCCTTCAATTTATCTCACTTAAATTTGAATTCCCTACATTCATTTCATTAGATCTTTTGAGAATAAGTCTTAAATCTCCAATATGGACAGTTCCAAGTTTCAGATGGTCTGAACTGCTTGCTGAGTTTGGAACAAATAAGTACTCATTTTTGATGTGGTATGTCTTAGAAATATATGTAATAATTTTTAAAAATAAATACTTACGTAAAACATTTATGAAACAAAAACTCAGAAAACATTCACTGGTAGAATTTGGATTATTAGATGCAGTTATTTGTAAATAAAATATTAGGTTCATCAAGAAACTCAATATTGGCATTTTGTGAAATAAATAAGAATAGGCCATTATCACTCAAACCTGAATAAATTGTTTTTATATATTGCATAAGGTATAAAAGGCTATAGGTATATATATCACAGGAGATCAATCAATAACCATATAAATAACATTTAAAGTATTTTTATCTTAGTATTAATTCCTCTGTCTCAATTGTATCATGATGCTCTAAATACATTTTTACTACATTTATCATTGCCTCAGCCCTCTTCTTTTTCTTGATTCAACCAAAACATGTACATTAAACCAACACAGAGTTAATTCACAAAGTCCTTATAAAAATATTAAGGTGTTACTGAAATCAATTTTTAACATGTTCATAATCCTCAATGAAAAACTGTGATACTTTACACTTGACAATACATGTTTGGAAAGAGTCTGCAAGAGTAGGGTGATGATTTTAAAAATAAAATGCCAATTTTTCATATTCTACCCCCTTGAAGACAGTAGACAGTCATTTTCCCACCCTTGAGCATGGGCTGAACTTAGTGTCTCCTTTCTAATAAACAGAATATGGTACAATTGATGGCAAGTCACCTCTGAGATTAGTTGACAAGGTCTCTCTGTCTCCTTCTCTCCCTCCCTCCGTCTTGGGTCACTCAGCAGGGAAACCAGCAGCCAAATTGTTCACTGTTGTATAGAGAGGTCCAAGTGGTGAGGAGCTGGGGACCTAAGTCTAACAACTCAGTAGGAACTGAGTTCTGCAAACAGCCATGTGTGTGACCTTGGAAGTGGATTCTCCAGTCCCCATCGAGCTTTGAGATAAGTGCAGCCCCAGCCAACTGCAATTTTGTGGGAGACATTTAGCCAGAACTACCAGCCAAGCTGCTCCCACATTCCTGATCCTTGGTAATTGGGTGAAATAATGAATGTTTATTTTATTACAGTGCTAAGTATGGAGAAATGATACAGGTAGGAAAAATACAGAATTTTTCCAGCTGCTCCTGCACATGTTACTTAAGCTCTCAGACCTATAATTTCCCATTCTCTAAACTGGGTCTTTATATATCTATATTTCACAGGGTAATTCTGATACTTCACTCCTACCAAGTATCCAGTTTTGTATAAAACAAATGGGCATCTAGAAAGTTAGCAATAAATGGTATATATAATTGTTTTTCCTGTTATTACCATTTTTATTTAGTATTATTTTAAAGATTTTATGTTTACATTAAATTATTCAAAATAAAAGAAATAAAGTGAGACTTTCATTGAAATAGTTTCTTGATATCTACACACAGCAGCTTTTCCCAAACATGTAATATCTTCCAAACCTGTAAAACACTTAGACAAGCTTAAAAAGAGCTGTGAATCTGGTCACATAATATCAAACAACTCCACATTATTATAAAGCACTATGCATTTTTATTTGAAAATTAGCTTTAGAATTTCTCATACAGAAGTTTAGAGTTTTCATTTTGTAGGTGATTAACCTTTATTAGGAATGGCACCCTCTCTGTCCTTCCCCTCTCTAATAATGCTTACAGGAGAGTGCTTTGCTATTTCTTAGCTTCTAAGTGGTTTTGAAAAGGAGGATGTTTTCATTTTCTAGCTGTGAAAACAAATACCATATGATGAGTTGACTTAACAACAGGGGTTATTTGGCTCACAGTTCTGAGGCTAGGAGAAATCCAAAATTGAGGCATCGGCAAGGCAGCACTTTCTCCCTGAGACTGGGGCAATCTGGGGTTGACTGCTGGTGATTCTTTGGATCCTTGGCTTTTCTGTCACATTCCAATGCACATAGCAATGTCTTCTCCTTTCTCCTCTGGCTTCTACTGACTTCCAGCTTCTGGCTTCCCCCCATGACTTCCTCTTCTGTGTCCAATTTCCTTTGCCTATATGGGCTGCAGCCATATTGGATTAAGGTTCACCTGCATTCAGTTTGGACAGACCTTAACTAATAACTTATTAAAAGGTTCTCTTTACAAATGGGTTCCCACCAGCAGGACCAGGGATTAGGACGTGAACATGCTTTTTGTGGGCGGCCTGATTCAATCCCCAAGAGGGTAAAGAAAAGTTTTTTTTTTAATTATTATTATTATAAATAGACCAATGGGTAAAACTATTTTGGTAGTTACCAGTAAAAATAATGACATTTTAGGAAAATCTTTAAAGATGTTGCCAGGAGCTTCAGTCCTCATGTCATTGTCTTGAGTAGTGCAAGCAAACCTGCTTTGCTCCTTTCTGACGGCCTGTACATTTAAATCACCTGAGCAGCATTTTGCAATGTGTGTACAGAACTCAATGAACTATCTGAAGGAGATTGTCTTGCTCCCTGTGAGTGAAACAAAGGACGTGTCCATATCTCCATTACTTTAAAGGGCACAGAGGGATTCCTTCCAAAGACGAGGCTGACAAAATGGACCGTTCCTCCGAACAAGTTACAATCTACCTAAGTATCATTGTCATTTGATGAATAATACAATTGAAATATGTGATATTTGGGTTCTTTTTGTACCAGATAATTTAATGGTTCAATCTCATAAAAGAGTCTATCCCATATAGGCACAAAATCCAATATTAAACACGAAAGCAACGGAATGCATATGTGTGACAACAAGATGCCAGGACTTGCTAGTATTGAGAATCTGGAGAGGTGCTTGAGAGTATAAGATATAAGTATATGTCAACCTGAAGAAACTATTACTGTAAGAGAAATAAAATCTTTATATGTTAGTTTTCAGGGGCCGTGGTATCACATCACTGCTTTATGCTTAACCCACCTGTATTATTAGCTAGCTATATATGCTTAGCTAAATCAATACTATATTTGGCCTTTGTGTTTCCCATTTTATCCACTGAGCTATCTAGCCGGGCCCTGTGTTTCCCATTTTAAACATGATATTATATTTATGATTCCGCAGTAACTTTTTATAATTATTTCTATGGTATATCAATAATCACAGAGGCAAATCTAATCATGATCAAGCTTATGTGTTCCTTTCCAAAATTTCTAAAAAAAAATTCTTGATATTGTGTGTGGAGGGGTTTTTAATTTCTTTGAGAATATGATGACAATTGTGGATTTGCTTTCTTGAAAAATGCAGATATACAAAAATTGACCATAAAGAGAATGCAACTTTTACACTGCAAGTGTGAGAGATAGCCACATGATTTATGAAGGTCTTGTAACTGCAAATAGCTTTGCACTGAGAGGTGTTTCTCTATGCTGATAAAGACTCTCAATTTGTATTATTGAAGTGGGCGCTTCCAAAAGCCGGGGCTAGAGAAGGGCAGGGAAATTCTGCAAGCGATTGAAGATGCAAAGGAGAAAGATGAGGTCCAAGTGTTACAATTTCCAAGTTAGAAATTGGAAACTGTTTCCCAAAGGAGCAGGAAGATAAATAACGGCCAGGTTCTATAATAATAGCAGTGCTACATTTTAATTACATTTTGATTTAGGTAGAATCTTGGAAGTTGGCTTTGCACCCTAACTGCATTCATCATGCAGGTTTTATGGTGAAATATGTTCCAAATTCTAAAAGTGGCTTAAAAATGAACTTGCAGAGCACAACTTGTTTATAATTTGGATATGATTTGTGATTATTTTTATTAATATTTCCTCAAAAACATTGGAAGGAAATGGAGTGATGAGCAAGTTAAAATGCATTTAGAACTACATTCAATTTACAATAAACACATGTCATTTCTATATTTGTAGTTTATTATAATAGCCACCTTAACATTTTTTTTCTTAACTCCTTTCATATGAAATATTTGGTGAAAACAAACTATAAGTAAGCTATAAGATATAATGGTTTGTTACTTTACCTGCGCATACTTGTTTTTAACCCTTTTAAAAATGTTGGTTGGGGTGAAGAATGCCAGCTGATAATATGTTAGCATGACCTTTGAGGTCTCAGGCCATGAAATAACTGGGACTTGGGAATTGTTTAAAATCAAACCTGACAGAATTCAGGAGAAAACTGACAAATGGGATTATATAGCATTTTCTGAAACTTGTAGTAGTGAAAAAAAAAAGTTTCCATATGGAGAAAGTCTCCAGACATATAGTTAATTCACCCTCAATGATATCACCTGTATTATTTTGGACATATACTTTCTGAAGCTAATGCATTTTCTCCATAGGTATTAAATTATATTTTCTCCCTCTAGCCATTAACAAGCTCTTCAATAGTGGGTGGTTTTTGAGATCAAACTTCAATATAATAGTTGCTAGAGAAAGTGGAAGAAATAATTAATTAAAAATGACCCGTGAATCATCTGTAAAATGAAGATGGATGTGAATATTTCTCATAACCAGCGAAAAAGAGTTTTTTTTTAAATCATGGATCTTGGCACAAATTCAAGGACAGCAGGGATTCTATAGGACTACCAAATGTAATGCACATGTCATGGGCAAGAAATATCCAAGAGTTTTCAACATCAGTTGCAATTCTGGAAATAAAATGTGTAGCTACAGGTGATGCTTGTTGGCTGATTTTATTTGAGGTTGTACTAAGAATACTATATAGGTAGAATATGAAGAACCCAAAAGAAAAATTTTCATGAAATTTGCAGTTGTTGATTATAGAATCACCTTCTTGGAACTCTTAGAGTCATATTTGGTTCTTTTAGCTCAAAATCTTGGACAGTATATGCGTCAGAAAAATCACAATCCCTCTCCCCCTAAAGACATCAATGCTCTGATCCCTGGAATCTGTGACTATGTTAGCTTACATTGCAAAAGGGACTTTAGAGGTGTGTTTAAAGTCAAGGACCTGGAGATGGTGTGATTGTCCTGCAATACTCTCAGATAGGTGCCATCTAATCACATGGATCTTAAAAATGAACATCTCTGTGGACAAAGCTCTAGACAGAAAGAGATGTGAAGGGCCAGAGAGATTAGGAAGGGTGCCTCTAGCCAAGGAATGGGGGCAGCCCCTAGAATCTGAAAAAGGCAAGGAAGCAGATACTCTCCTGAAGGCCCTCGGGGAAGGAACGCAGCCACGCTGACACCGTGGTGCAGCCTGGTGAGATCTGTGTTGGACTTCTGACCTACAGAAGAGTGAAATAATACATTTTTGTTATTTTTAAGCACTAAATTTGTGGTTCTTAGTTGAGGCAGCAATAGGAAACTAAGGCAGGCAGCTATATTACCATCTATTCAGACTGACAGAGGGGACGATGGTAGCTCTACCAAAAAGTAATCATAGTATATACCCAGGAGTTTGACAATTGCTATGGGTGCCTTCGCCCCAGGGCCTTAGGGCAGAATGAGCAATGATCTAGATTAACATAGGACTACAATACACTTGGATCCTCCTCAATGAAAAGTGATAAAGTTGTTTAGTGTTATTTACGCTTCTATTTCCAACTACAGCAAAACACTTGATTTTGTACATTTCACCTGCAGAATCTGATAGTGATATTACAGATAATTGCCACTCTCTCTTTCTCTCTCTATATATATATATGCATTAACCATGTATTTTTCAGAATTTTTAATTAGTAAGTTGAAATTTGTAAAAAATTTAAAAGTTTAAACTTTCAAATAAAAGCACCTAATGACAATTTGCAATTTATTAAATTTTCAGTATATGTGTGTATCTATATATACACATAAATATATATAGTCAAAAGTAAAATATAATATTTGCCTTATTAAAAGGATTTCTTGTTAATCTAACCTCATTCACCTACACAAGAAAATACTACCAATGAGAAGTTCACACACCTTGACCTTGTACTCATTGCTACACTTTTTCCTAGACTTCCCTTTATTGATAATTTTAGCATCAAAATGGCCTGCTCAGAATATCTAAGATTCTGTGCCTTTGTGCAGTATAGTTCTGAAGTGCTCTTCAAACTTATGTAATTCACAGAAATGTTCTCAGGAAAGTATTTCAGCTCATGCCCCAATTCAAAATAGCATGGATACTACGTAAAACAGAAAATATAGTTAACATTACATCACTCTAAAATCAAATATTCAAGACTGAATATTTTAGAATATAAATACTTCATGGTTTATCATCTATCATCTGCCCAAGTCTATCTCTTTCTTCTTTTTCTCTCACTTAATCATAACACCAGATATCAGAGGTCAGTAATTAAAACAGTGATAAGTCACTTTACAGGTAAATAAAGATAAATTCAAAAAAAGAATTGCCAATATTTGGTGAATAATGATAAAATAATATCCTGTCTACCATAACATTCCTGAAATTTAAAAAGAAGATGATGATTGCTGAAAGTTGCCAACTAATTCAAAAGAAAGAATTTGATTTTATGTTTGTCTTTGAGGCAAACTTTTTGGGAATAGATTACTAAAAATATCAGTCCAGAAAAATATCTCCATTAAGAAAAGTCCATCTATGATCATATATGTTTGGGAAATACTTTTCAGTAAACATACTTCTGTAGTTTAACAATACGTTTTGCCTTATGGTTTGAAATCAGCTTTAAGAAATTAAATACATTTATAAAGCTAAAGAAAATCATGATGATAACTATGTTTATCTTCTACAGTCCCCAATAATTTTGTTTCTTAAATACAACCCATTACTATACAAAAATTAGGAAAGGTGTATTCACAAAATAAATTGCTTTATAGAATTAGTCTATCATAGCACCTTGATTCAATAGTGCATTTTCACTAAGGTCAAAGACAAAATTACAAATATAATTTTCAAATATAAATTATCAATATAATTTTCAATTCTTCCCTCATTCAATATTTAGGAGCAGTATTTTCAAGTTTTGACTCAAAATAAAATAAAATTTTATATTTGGCACTGCGATGGTTAGGCTAATGTGTCAACTTGGCCAGGTAACTGTGCCCAGTTGTTTGGCCAAGCAAGCACTGGGCTAACTGTGATACAAGGACATTTATGGGCTTTAGTCATCAGTGAATCTACAGCAAAGATGGCGGATTGCATATGCATCAACCAGGGAGATTGCAGTCAGCAATCAGAGATGCTTTATCCAATCAGTTGAATGTCTTAAAAGGGGAAGTGATTTCAGCAGTAAGAGAGAATTTCCAACCTCGTCTTTGGACAGCCAACGCCATCCAGAAACTCATCAAGGACCTTCATTGGACTTTCGTTGGCGACCCTGGTTTGCAGCCTGCCTGCGGAACCTGGACTTGTGCACCCCCACGGTCATGTGAGAAACTCTTATAAACTCTCATACTACTTACAGATATCTCCAGTTGATTCTGTTTCCCTGAAGAACACTGACTAATACAGATACCTAACATGTATATTTTAGGTTCTTTGAATGTTGATAAGGAAGAATTAATCAAAATGTCTAACTATTATGTCATTTGTTTTTATTGTTTCTCTTATTTCTCAGTGATTATCCTAGCAGTCTCAAAAGACTAGTCTAAAAAAAACTGACTATGAATGGGACATTCTGAGAAGGGAACATTCTTTTTAAAAGTACAATGTGAGCATCATTTAGTATAAGGTGGTCTCGCTCCAGTAAGGATAGCCATCAAAACTGGACAAGTATAAGACACTAACCAATGTATATCTGTTCCCTGCCTTGTAAGACACTCCTACAGATTGGAAAACTCAAATATCAACCAACCAATATAACTTCCCACCTAATAATCCCCTAATTGCCTTTATAACCCACTAGGCATTTTGAGACTCTCACTCCCCCAGTTTGAGATCTCCCTCCTCCACTAGTTTCTCTTTGAATAAACCTATAGCTTTGATTTTAAAAAAAGACTAGTCTAGACATCTAAAAGATGTTTCTTTTTTTTAGATTTTTACATATATGAAAACTTTAACATTAATTTAAAAATCATTTTCTTATGGCCTAAACATTTTGCATAATTTTAATATTAATTTATGTAAATATTATAGGGAGTCAGGAAAAAAATAAATTAAGAAAAATATAGACATACTGCAAATTGAAATAAAGAATATCAAGAATACCCACAATAAGATTTTGTTCTTCTAAAATCACTTGTATAATTTCATGAACTCTTCTTTCTTGCAGTCAGAGGATATTGAAAGGTTAGACAAAAGCTGCAGAATTTGTTCATGGTTTTCCAGGTTGTAGAAAGCTCTTCTTGATAGAGTGTACTGTCAATACGTGCATAAAACATAGGCAACCAACAATCAGCCTCTATTTCCATTTGAGCTGAGATTTCCATTTATTCCAAGTCATAAAAGGGCAATCATTTAATTATACTTATTATATTTAATTATATTTTGCTGATCCTAAATGCTGGCAGAAAAAAATTTATATTGAAATCTTCCTGGGAAGGTTTCCTAAATGCCAAATGGAAAAAATATATATTAATGTCAGGTTATTAGGTTGAACATTTATGCAAAACATATTAATGTCTGGTTATTAGGTTGAACACTTATGCTAAGAGGGATGTCAGCGCAGTGGGTGAAAGTGCAGCCTGGGGAGGTAGTTGGTCAGATTTACATTCACTGCCTGTCTCAGCCGCATAGTGGTGCCATGTTGCTCTTGTCTTCTAACCTCAGAAACATCATCTTTGTTAATTAGAAAATAGAATCGTAGCGGTAAAGAGAAGAGAAATTGGGGTTTGTAACATTGATTGAGGAAATACAACATACCATGACATAGACCCATGTGAACTGGAATCCAAATTAGCAACTTCATAATCTTTTAAAGTGTCTCAGCCCCTAAATAAAAATAACTCTATAGAGTTCTGTAAGGGTTAAATGAAATAACACAGATACTGTTTTCTCAAATTTCTGTTATATATGAACCCTTTGCTGAATGTTATTATTATTTTAATAATTATTACTGCATTACAAATCTGGTTTCACAACTTTCCCTGTAGGCGAAATGACAATAAAAATACACACATCTGTCTGCAGTTGTTATCTTTTGTTATCATTTACTTCAAGTTTGCAGGAAATAACACTAATGAAAAAAAGTGCAAATTTGTTTGATGCATGTCTTGAATTTGCCTTTTCTCAATTTGTCTTTGTTCCAGAAGAAAGAACATCATCTCCAATTGCCATCAGTTTATCCAACTGCTAGCAGAAACGTACATCTCTCCCTATATCTCATGAGACAGCACTCAGAGGGCCAAATAAAATAAGTGTGGTTTGAGGACGCCTAATACCTTCGCCTGTTTTTCCTTTGAGGATAACTACTACACTGTAAAGCACAGAAGGTGTTGTGCTCGGTACCATGCCATTCCTCTTCTTTTTAGTATATGAGCATAGACTGACTGCTGATGTGACAGTTAGTGCATTCTTGCTGTGGCAAACATCCTTTAGGGGTCCACTGCATAGATTTTCTCTTCTGGTAATGTATCACTTAACCTTCAAAACATAGAGAGTTTATTAGCATCTCAGGAAATCAATCAGTCCCAATGTTGTTCAATAACTGTGGCCAAGATGGGATGTAATAATGGGGAAAAAGAGCTGCCTGCAAATTGGTGTTATTTACATTTATTGAAGAAATACAGCATACTATGAAATATATCCTAGTGAACTGGAAACCAAATTAGTCAGCAATGCCACAATCATTCTTTTAAAGTGCCTGAGCCACCTAAATAAAACAACTCTAAGCTTGTTTAGATCACCCCAGAGTACAAACAAGCACATGTTCCTTAAGGAAACAAGCAGCAAGTATCTGTGCCATATTAAGCTCTGTAGCATGAACTGATATTTTGGGGATTTATTTGCTCACCCATGTGTGTAAATTCACTTAGTATGGAGTCACAAATGGATACGGTCAGAGATATTTCTAGGCAATCCGTCAATATTTCTTAACTTATATTAATAATTGATAGATGTTTTGGGCACTATGGGAAAGAGCCAGGAGATTAAATAAGTACCTTAAGAATATATTACAGCACAATAGTCAAATAAAAATGTAATCATGTCTTAAGGCAGTACATGGTACAATCATTCATTCAAAATAGTGTTGTAATGTCCACAATATGTGCTAGGTATTGGAGATAAAGGGTTAGCCAACTAGACAAGAGAAGCATTCTTGTGGATATTACAGTCTGGGAGGGGGTTAGAAGAGATATATTAACTAAAGAAGCACATACACAATTATCGTCATAAAATATTCTAAATTCTTCAAAGGATGAGTATATTTAAAACACATTAAAAATTACTTACTCTGGCCCGGGGAAGGCATACATCTGAGCTGATGTGTGAAAGGTAAGTGGATACTGACTAATTAAACACTTGGGAGGTGGAAGGAAAATTCCAGGAAGAGGGTACAGCATCTTCAGCTGTCTGAAAGAACAATGAAACTGAAAGAAGGCTAATGTGGCTGCCACTGAAAAAGCAAGAGGTGGAGAAGGAGGAAGTTTCTGGGGACAGAAACTGGAGATTTTAAGAGTGCCCCAGCTCAAGAGGCTTGAAGGCCATATTTTGGATTATGTTTCTATCCTAAAACATTGTGAAGTCACAGAAAGCTATCTGGTAGCTGCGTGCTATGATCAGATTCACATTGGTATTAAAAACTTCTCTGTTCTCTCTGCATAGCAAGAGATGGGGAGGGGATGATGAGTCCAAATAAGATATGATGGTGGCCTCAAAGACGGCCTTGCTGGTGGAGATAGAAGGGGGCAGAGTACAGGGATCGTTAGGAGAATAGCTACAGAAGAGGTGAACTGAACGTAGTTAAGGAAATGAGTTGCCAAGGGTTATTTTTGGACAATTAGCTTCAGCAACAGATACCATAGGGAAAGGAAACCGGGAGAGACTGTATTTGGGTGGTGGGTGGGGACTGGAAATCACACATTCAGATGTGGTCAAGTGGAACTTGGCCTGCCTTTGAGCAGCCAGATTTCCAGCTCTGGAAATCAGAGGAAGCTGCCGGGTTACAGATAATACTTGGGAGGCAGTGATTCTAGATGATAATTAAAGCCAGGTGTGACTGTTCAGGAAGAGTACAAACTGAGAAAAAAATAGAGAGAGCCAAGGGTTGTCTAACTATTAACAAATGACTAACAACATTCAAAAGCTTTGTGAAAGCAAAGCAATTGAAGCACAGCAGCCACAGAGGATGGAGAAAAGCAGGAGTGTCTCATCAGCCACACGAACTTTTCTTGAAAAAGGAAGACAATACCTCAGTGTCTGAGGCTCTGAGAGGTTAAGGCAGATGAAAACCGAAAAATGCAATGTATTTAGTGACCTGGAGGGCATGGTCACCTTACTTAGAATATTTATACTGGAGCAACGAGGCCAGACACCAGAATGGAGTGGGTTGGACATTGAGTAGAATAAAATCTCTAAAATGTTCTAGAACGGAAGCAAACAATTCTCTGACTCAAAGTCAGTGTAGTGATTACCTACTTTCTCTATTGTAACCTGCCTCTCTTATCCCACAAATCTTATTCCACTTGCAAATGAGTAAAGGAGAGTTGAATTATTTTGCCAATAAGCTATTCTGTTATGAAGTAATAGGCAGCAGATGACATGTTTAGTTTGCCAGAAATGCTATCATCATACATTGGTTTGGTTTAAAGAAGGGGAATTTATTAACTCATGGTTTTAAGGCTAGGAGAAGTCCAAATCTAGTTTCAGCAAGGCTTGCTTTCTAACCAGAGACTGTAGTGTTCTGGTGTTGACTGCCGGCAATCCTTCGTCTACCTTGGCTTTCCTGTCACATGGGGATGTCTTCTCCTTATTCACTTCTGTGACTTATGTAATCCGGATTAAGACCCACTCTCATTTAGTTGGGCCACACTTTATCTAAATACAGCACCTTTCAGATGTCCTATTTACAAAAGTTTCACACCCACAAGAATGGGATTGAGAACACGTTTATTCCGCAGGTACATAACTCAGTCTACCCTAATACAGGAAAGATAAGTTGTACATAGAGGAATGAAGAAAAACTGAAGGAAAATTCTGAGCTTAACTTGAAGAAGGATTGGCATCGAATAAATAACAGTCGGTAAGCAGGAAGATAGACTTGTTCTTCAGTCCCAACGACAGGAGAGTGCAGAGGCTGTGACAGAGAGAAGACTCTGGGCTATGAGGGTTCTTCAAAGGGAAGATTGGAAACTGCAGCTGAGGGGTAGTTAGGTCCGGATGACTCTCAGCCCAATTTTAGATATTTCTTAGAGACATTAAGGAGCCTTTGAATCATTTGGCCAGGAAAGTGGCAGGAAGAATATGAGTATTTTAAGAAAATCAATCCCTTTTACCCATCACTGTAGAAAGAAAGAGGGAATCAAGAAAAATGACAGAAAAGAGGTACTGATCTTTTTAAAAGCAGAAACTAATGTATGGTGTGCACAAGATACTTTTATATTTTATACCAGAAAAGAATGAGGTGCTCATTATATAAGGCCCTATTATAAAGCATCTTGAGTATGAATAATTTAAGTGCGATAAGATTAAAGAAAATGTAATGCTTGTTGTACGCCTTTTATTATGAAGTTTCGGGTTCCCACATAGTTAAAATGTATATGTTAAAATAATGGCTATTCTTTTGTCTTTGAGAAGAGATTGAGACATGGGGAGAAAAGGCACAAGAATGAGAA
>PVKH010007370.1:0-20277 GCA_004027955.1 Chaetophractus vellerosus | reverse complement strand
GACAGGAGCACCCCTCTCAGAACTATGGGGTGCTGACCTTAACTGCCCTAATCTTTGAGGAATGTGCTCCACCCTCCCTGTACCCTGGGGTGTCAAGACTCTTCTGAAACATCAGTTGGGAACATAAACCCTCTTAAACTGTTGGGGCAAACTCACCCTCTCTGTACCCTGGGGAGGCAAAACTCTCCCAGAACATTGGGTGGAGGCATCCACCCTCTTCAACCTCCCAGGCAAACTCAACCTCTCTGGACACATGGGTGGGGCTCCTCTCTTGGCCCAAGGTGATGTCTTAATTCCAGATCTCAGCTTCCATGGTTTTCTCCTTAAAGCTGTTTCTCCTACAATGTCTCCTTTCCATGTTCTTTTTAGGCCAAATCAACAGTGGTTTTGTTCATACGGGTCTCTCAAAAACTTTGTTGGTTTAGCATGCAGGAAGCAGGGGTCCAAGCCATCAGATAGTAAGACTTTCCACAAGTCTTTCCTAGATAACTGCATCTTCAATTCTGATTTACAATTTCCAGGTTTAGCTAAATCTTCAAATGGGGCACTTTGATTTGGAAACTTGATTTCCAGAAACTTGGAAGTTCTGGAATCAGTCTGTTTTCTTTGTGCCCAAAAGTTCAGTCCTTAGTGTATTTCTTTCATCTAGCATTTTGCTATAAGCTACAAGGAGAAGCCAAGCCACATTCTCCGGGTTTACTTTGGGAAGTACTCAGCTAAATGCTCAGGTTTTGCCATTTTCAAATTCTGTCTTCCATATAACACCAGGAATTAATCTTGCTAAGTTCTCTGCAACTTGAAAACACAGATCACCTTTCCCCCAGTTTCCAATAATAGTTTCATCATTAACTTCTAAGGCATCATAGAAAGTCTCTTTGTGTCCATATTACTATCAACAGTCTCTTTAAAGTGATCTAGGCCTTTTCCATCAAATATTTCACAATTCCTCCAAAAAAAATGCCCCTTACCCATTTATAAAACTGTTCCAACATTTTGGTAATTGCAAAAAGCACTACCCCACTCCCAGTACCAAATTCTGTATTAGTCAGCCAAAGAGGTGCCTTCGCAAAATATACCAATAATTGGTTTGTCTTTATAAAGGGTATTTATTTGGGGTAGAAGCTTACAGTTGCCAGGCCACAAAGCATAAGTTTCTTCTCTCACCAAAGTCCATGTGTTGGAGCAAGACAGCTGCTGACATCTGCAAGGACTCAGGCCTTTGGTTTCTTCTCCTTCTGGGGCTGCGTTTCTCTCTGGGCTTAGTTTCTGTTTCCTCCACAAGTTCAGCTATAGATCATGAGGCTCTCTATGCTTTGCATCTCTCCACAGGGCCAACTGTAGACTGTCAGGCGAACAGCTCACTTGTCTTCTCCTGGAGCACTACTCTTGAACATCAGAACTGCTTCTCAACAATCTGCTTCTCAAATCTTCTGCTTTGCCTTTTATACTTGAGACCACAGCCACTGAGGGGCAGGGCTCAATGCCCTCCTGATATGGCCCAGTTAACACCCTAATCATAAACCAATCATGCCCAGATGAACAGATCAGTTTATAAGCATGATTCAATTTATATTTTTGGAATTCATAATTAGATAAAACTGTGAAACCTTTACACAGACCTTTAAACATTTGTTGTTGTTTTTGTCCTTATGATCTTCAATTTGATTCAGATTACTCAATGTGAATGAATATTTAACAATTGTTCTTTGTGTTATTACTTATTCAAACAAACTATGGTCGCATTTTTTCCATTATTTTAAGCAGAATTCATCTGCTCAGAGTAATTTTTGCATTTTAATTAGCATCACATAAACATAATTACTCATTGATATAATAAAACAATGCTTACAAACTCCAGACTGCTATATTTCCCTCCTATTTTCTTACACTGCAGTTATCATGTTTTGTTATTTTTAGTTTTTTTCTGTCATATTTTTCTTTTCTCACTTTTAAAATAAATTTTACTTTGGAATAATTTTTACATAGTTAAATTCACACATTTTAATTGACAGGGTTTGATGAATGTATATAATGGTAAAACCACCACTTATCAATAAATAGAACATTTCCATCACCAAAAGTGCCCATTTGCAGTCAATCCTTTCCTCAACCCTTAGCTGAAGACAATTTCCTGCATTTTTCATTATATATTGATTTTTTTCTGTTCTAAAATTTCATACACATGGAAGCATGCAGTGTGTAGTCTTGTTAACTAGCTCCTTTCTTTCAATATAACACTTTTTGAGATTCATCTAAAGCTCTTTATTCATAGCTCTGATACAAATTAGTTGTTTGATAGTCACTTGCCTGATTTTTTGAATAACAATTGATTCCTCAGTAAGACAATAAACTTCATGGGCATGAAGAATTGAACACAGTATCTACATTTTTAGGTCACTCTTCTTTCACTCAACACAAAGTTTTGAAGAAACATTTTCTTATTTTCTTGCTTTAGATTTTTTAGGCTTAATTTACTCTTTCTTCATTAGGGTAGGTGTAAAGTCATTAATTTTAAGCTTTTCTTTTTGCTAAAGCAAACATTCAAATATATACATTTTATCTCTTAGCATTGCTTTAAACCTTATAATTTATTTTCAATTCCTAATAATTTTTACTGTAATTTTACTGACTGGTGGGCTGTTTATTAAATATTTTGGGATTTTATAGTTATTTGAATTGATTTTACCTTTAATTCCATCTGTGCAGAAAGACCATTCTACAATATCTAAAACCTGTGACAATTATGGAGACTTGTTTTATGACCCAGTCTATTTTTAGCTCAGTGAATGTTTCTTGTGAAATTGATAAATAAGTGTATTCTACAGAAATTGAATATATTTTTCTGTAACTGTCAAGATGGCTTGCTTGGGAGATTATGTTATTCAACTATTCTATATCCTTACTGATTTTTTGTTTATTTGTGTAATCAACTATTAAGAGAGGAATGTTAAAATCTTCAATTCTGACTGAAGATTTGTCTATTTCTCCATTTATTTAGTCAGGTTTTGCTTCCTTTTGAAACTCTTTAATTAGACACATCTTTTTCTTCCTGCATTGACCTTTTATCATCCCATCTAAATGTTTGTCTTAAAATATACTTTGTTCATATTAATATAGTTGTATTAGCTTTCCTTATTCCTACAAATTACATGGAATATTATATTCTAACCTTTTACTTTCAATCTTATCTATATTTTTTATATTGAAAATGCAGCATCTAGTTGGATTTTGCATTCTTACTTCTTTTGACAATCTCTCTCTTGTAATTAGTTCATTTACCTTTAATGCAATTATAGTCATCGTTAGTTTAGGTTCACTCTGCCATTTTATATTTTTCCCAATTGTTACTTCCACTTATAGGACACTCTGTCATTTTACTATTTATCCCAATTGTTACTTCCATTTATACATTCTCACTATGGTAAGCTGAATAATTCCTGCCCCCCAAAATATTTATATATGTACATATCCTAATCCCTGGAAACTGTGAATATTACCTTCTATGGAGAATGAGATTTTGCATTTAAGAATAAGGATCTTGATATAGGGAAACACTCTGCATTTTCCAGTGGGCCCAATGAAGTCACAAGAATTCTTATAAAAGGGACACAGGAGGGTTAGAGTCAGAGGGGACAGTCTATGCGATGAAAAAACAGAGATTTGAGTGATGTAGCCCGGAGCCAAGGATTGCTGCCTACCACCTGCAGAAGCTCAAAGAGCCAAGGAAAGAATTCTCACCTGGAATTTGCAGAGGGAACCAGCTCTGTCAGCGCCTCTTTTTATCCATTTGAGGCTCATTTGGACTATTAACCTCCAGAAATGTAAGAGAATAAATTTGCCTTCTATTAAGCTACTTAGTTTGTGGTAATGTGTTACAGATGCAACAGAAAACCAATACACTTGTCTTCATTTTTGGTTTATTGGACACTTTTTGTACTCCAATTTAATTAATTCCTGACGTTTTAGTTATAACTTCTCTTTAATTTTGTACTGTTGCTCTAGTGATTAAAATGGTTTTCCTAAACTTATCATAGTTTTCTTAGAGTTAGTATTTATCACTTCAATAAAATAAAAGAAACTTATAATAGTATGATTCCTTTTATCTCCCATTTTTGTGCTATAGTTTTCATGTTTTACAGCTATTATGCATTCCGTATTGTTAATATTTGTTGCTGTAAACCATCAGTTGTATTTAAAAAATTAAGAGACTGAAACAAGTCTGTTATACTTACCAACATATTTCCCATTTCAGATGTTCTTTATTTCTTTAAATCTAAGTCCTACCAAGTATCATGTCCTTTCTGGCTGAAAAACTCCCTGTAGTATTGATTGTAATGCAGAAGATGAATTTATTCAATGTTGGTTTATCTAATCTGTCTCTTTCTCAATTTATAAACGTATTTTCACTGGATAAACAATTATGAATTGGTATTTTTTTTCTCAGCCATTTAGAGATATCACTACATTGTCTTCTGGCCTCCACTGTTTCTGAATAAAATTCACCTGCCATTCATATTATTGTTCCCTTAAATGTAATTATATATATATATATATATATATATTTCTTTATTTTTTTATTTTAATGCATATTGCTTTCAAGATTTTTTTTCAGTCGTAGCATAGTTCGTTTACAGAAGTTTGACAGGGGCATGGTTGTTTTTCCTATTATAGGTCACTGAATACTTGACATTTTATGTTGGTGTTTTTTACCGAAGTGGGAAAATATTCAGCAATTATTTCTTAAAATATTTTTTCCTCCCTCATTCTCTCACTGTCTGCAATATGGAATTCCAAGTATAGCCATGGAAAGCTTTTTTACACCCTCACGCTTTTCTTTGATAAATTGTGAATGCGGAAAATTCTATGGAAACAGTTATATTGGCAGGTTGGATTTTTTGCCTAAATCAGTATTAAAATAAGTTCTTACTGTGAATAGATACACAATTTTAGAGCAGTCATTTTCAACAAAGATAAACACTGTTCAATCATTAAGAATAACTTTGAAATTTAATATTTCTTTTTTATTTTGGTTAACCCTTGTGATGATGACATTTGTAATATGAAGTTACTTTTGCCTCTTTTCCTTGACCTTATTCATCTCTAGTGAGAGATTAGATTAAATATGCAATGAACATTTGTCCTGATTAAATAATCATGTTAGGTCATATACATAAAAGACATTTCCCATTAGTAATGGCACAAGGATCACAAACTATTGCAAGGAATGCAAAGCATTGGGCCCTTGGGAAGACATTTATAGTGCTGAATGTTGTCAAAGGATCTCCATACTTTAAAAATAACTGTTAAACTATTTTAATATTTATTTTGACTAGTCCTATAATATGTAGTTCAAACCATCTATTACCGAGCCTTATGATATTGCCCTCATGACACCAAATATGTTCAAATCAAACCCATTGCTACCTAATAACCATCCAGATAATTCCATTTATTCCTTATTTCCACACACCTATTGAACAACTACTATATGCCAGCAGGTGTGATATAGACACAGGGTTAAGAAGATATGCACTTTTATGCTTTTATCATTTGTAATACATCAATCAATAAATCAAGACAAAATGTTAATAGGGAAAGGAGGAAAAGGGGGGGTGTTGGGTATATAGGAGTCCCCTGTATTTGGTACGTGAGTTTTCTGTAACCTAAAATTTCTTTGAGGACAAAATGAAAAAAAGAAAAAGTAAGACATTGGGGGAATAAATGTAATACAATGTTACTGTACACATAGGACAACAGATCTAACAGTGATGAAAGGGAAAATGTCAAAAAATTTTAAAAATATTTTTTCATTATTTTTATTATCCCAAATTTTATTTTTATTTTTAAAATTTTTTTGTATTTTATTTCTTCTTTTTAAAACTATCATTATTATTTCATTTTCTCATTAACCTTATTTGGCTATTGTATTGGCTTCTTTTTTCAAGAAGTTTTGGATCACAAGAGGGTTACAACTGAGGTGAGAAGGATCATTGGTGCAGGTTGACAGAGAGTGGATATATGGGAGGAAGCTCACTTGGACATACATATAAGTCATATAAATGTGTTCAGATGTTCACAGGGCATTGTCATGGTGGGTGGAGATTCACACAATAACTGAAGGAATATCAAATTCCCATCCTAGGGAGCTCTGCTACATTCTCTAATAGATTAGCAATAATCCCCCGAGTAGAGGGGCAATGACTAGTGAAGGAAGATGATCCATTGACAGACCCTTGATATTGATGATTGTGCGTATAGCATTTACTCTTGAAATTGAAGCTTAGCCTAATATTAAACGTTGCCTAAGAGTTGCCTCCTAGGAGTCTCCTTATTGCTAAAATGTGGCCTCTCTCTAAGCTGAACTCAGCATATAAATACATTACCTGCCCCCCACCATGGGACATGATTTCCAGGGATGAGCGTCCCTGGCACTGAGGGATTACTACCAAGCACCAACTAGCAATGCAACTGGAAAAAGACCTTCACCAAAAGGGGGAAAAGGTAAAGACAATTGAGTTTATATGGCTAAGAGACTTCAAAGTGAGTTGGGAGGTCATTCCAGAGGTAATGATTATGCATGTCCTAGCAGTATCTCTTCGACTGCCAAAGCAGATACTACTTCAAATTGCAAGGCTTCTGAGGGATCTGGAAACATCCAGACACTATGGTCGGGGCAGATAGCTCATGAGTTTGGTGCCTTGCCAGTGGGCCCTACTTTGGAATTTATGCTCCCCAGAGTGACAGAGTTGGACTCAGTTGTGGTTTCCCTACACATGGCTCTTCTGTCCTTCTATTTGAACCTATAATTAGTACTAGAGTTGGTAGATGTATGTCCAAGAGACTTAAATCTTTGGGCTCTCCATGTGCCAGCTGTGCCCTGAATCTCATTGGAGTTGCAACACCTACTCTCCGGTTCATTGGTCTCACTCAGGACAACTAACATGGAGGTGATGTTGGACAGCTACCATACCAAGGAACCGAGAGAGTCTACAACTGCAAGCAAGAATGTCCTATCCATTGGCCATATGGGATCATAGCCCCTTCTCAATTAAAGGTAGAGTGAACATCACCACCCCAGAACCCTCAGGATTCTAGCAATGGAAGAAATTATATCATTGATGTGGAGGCAGTGGCTACTGGAGGTTCTGAGGGGAGGGAGAGGGAAAAACAGGTGTAATACAGGGGCATTTTTGGGATTTGGGAGTTGTCCTGAATGACATTGCAACAACAGATACAGGCCATTATAAATCTTGCCATAACCTACAGAATTGGATAGAATAGAGTGTAAACTACAATGTAAACTTTAAGCCATGCTTAGTGGCAATGCTCCAAAATGTTTTCATCAATTACAATGAATGTACCTCACTAATGAAGGATGTTGTTAATGTGGAAAATGTGGGAGCTAAGGGGAGTAGTGCATATGAGAATCTCTTATACTTTTTATGTGACATTTGTATAATCTAAGTAACTTTTAAAAAATAAAAATAAAAAAAAATTTTAAGTAATTAAGAAAAGGTCTACCTTTAAAGTGTAAATTACATTATTTTAATCCCACCTTTCCTGTTGTTCAGTGGCTTCTAACTGTTCACATGGCAAAACAATTCCCATACTTACTGTATTAGTCAGCCAAAGGGGTGCCTTTTGAAATATACCAAAGATTGGTCGGTCTTTATAAACGGTATTTATTTGGGGTAGAAGCTTACAGTTACCAGGCCACAAAGCATAAAGTTCTTTCCTCACCAAAGTCCACATTTTGGAGCAAGACAGCTGCCAACGTCTCCAGGGTTCAGGCTTCTGGGTTCCTCTGTTCCCGGGGCTGCATTTCTCTCTGGGCTTAGCTTCTGTTTCCTCCACAAGTTTAGCTGTAGACCATGAGGCTCGCTATGCTTTTGTGTGTCTCCACAAGGCCAGCTGTAGACTATCGGGCGAACGGTTCACTTGTCTCTCCTGGAGCACTTCTCTCCAACATCAGAACTGCTTCTCAAATCCGCTTCTCTAAATCTGCTGCCTTTTGTCTAGCCTTTTATACACTGAGGGGTGGGGCTCAATGTCCCACTGACATGGCAGTTAACGCCCTAATCATAACCTAATCATGCCCAAATTAACAGATCAGTTTACAGGCGCCATTCAATATATATATTTTTGGAATTCATAATTACATAAAACTCTCAAACCATTACACTTACCATACATACCATAGACCATATCTATCTCTCAGTCTCACTTCTGTGTTCAAGCCATCTAAACTACTGGAAGTTTCCAAATATAATCTCTGTCCTCAATTTTGGGCCTTCCCACAAGATGCCAGAACTGTATTTCCCTCCAATTCTACTAGACTGATTTATCCATCATGGTGTGGTCAATGCTGAGTGGGAGACCAGATATTCCTACAGGAATGGAAGATCTACTCCCTCAGCTAATTGGGGACCTCCAGCAGAAAACCAACTGCTTCCCTCCAACCCCAGGGATTGCCTCAATTGAAGTGGTTCCTCACCCAAATTCATGCCTTCTTTTCAGGGTGTCCCACACCTAATGAATAAACAGTGGGAGCATAAAGACCTGGCCCCTTTGCCCCAACTCAGGACGGCTCTCTACAATACTCAGCAGACTTTGCTAAGGACTCGTCTACAACTGAATCACAGGTCAGTTTCATTCTTACTTCCCTTCCATGTGTGCTCATTCTAATAATGAGATTCCTGATGCTAATCTTTTCATCTAAGAGTCTGCTTCCCAGGGAACTCAAAAAGCAGCACGTCACATCACCACAGCACTGTAATTTGCTCTTTGTGTTTTTCAACTCTGTACTCTTAAATCTATGTGTTTTTGAACTTTGCAACATTTGAGGTATATAGATCTATTCAATAATGCTTCTCTCACATTTACAGCCTATAAAGGCTTTAATAGTAGATGAAAAAATCTGAGCTAGAGGGATATTAATAAAGACTTTTAAGCAAAATGAGACACTCTGAAACCCCTCACTTGAAAAGACATCATATGACAGCCTAACGTACTCCACATGATGTGCAATTTGGACATTTTGGTTATTTAGGTGGATAAACAGGTGATTTTGTAATTTTTGTATGCCACAATAGGAGATTGAGATAAGGTAATGGCAATAGGAATAAGTAAAAAGGGAATATTACATAGTTGAAGGGCAAAATAATTTGAAAAAAAAAAGCCTAAAATACCAAAGCAATGATTATGCCAGCCTTGTTTGTGGAGTGAAGAAATGTCAAAGATGATTATAGTACATTTGTTCCTGGCTTATCCTACTGTGAATTTGAAACAAAAATGCCTTCTGTTTTAGAAGAAAATATCCCACTATAATTGGGTATAAATATGAAACTAGTGCCAAGACTGATCCCCATCTCAAAGTTCTCCCACATATTTCTGAGAGTTCCCCAGAGTCTTTTATTCTTCATGCACTCCAAAGATTCTCTTCACCATTGCATACACAGCTTTCCAATTTGGATGTCCTCAAATTTCAGATTCAATTATAAATATATTTCTAATCACTTTTGTTCCATTTCTCCCTTACTAAATATGGGTAATACATGGGCCTTTGACTTTATTCTTCTGATTCTGTATTTGTATTTACTCCATTGACACATCCTTCCATTTTAATGTGTTCAACCACCACCTCTAAATTGAAGAACATCAGTGTCTCCAGCCTTCCCACTCCCAATTCCCCAATAATCTCTGAATCGAAAGAAATTTTCTTGATGAGATTTCTTCATCTTTCACCATTGCTAATTGTCCAATACAACTACACTTGCCAATGGTTTCTACATTATTCCAGCATCACAAGTAGAAAGTAGTAGCTCCAATGGTTTTTTCCCAATCTTAAACTTCCAATACAAACTGATTTGTATTTTCCCCTATTATGTTGCTGCGGCTTTGCTTCTATTGTATTAACTATAAAACTCATCTGAGTGTAAGCATCTTCCATAACATTTCCCTCCTGCTAGATATTTAATTTTATTTCCCATCATTAACCATTATAAGATCTCTCCTAAACTCAAATTATCTCTTGCACTCTCCATATTTTCTTATCTCTTTCTTTAGATTCCCCTGTACTCGTAATCACTTTTGAAAGTATTTTAACTACTGTACCTATTCTAAATTATCCCAACTCAAATACATCTGTCTTTGACTATACAAGCCCAAAGTCACATCACTTTCTTGTTTCCTGCACTATGTAAAAAATTACAACCATCTATTTTGTTCATTCTTGTTCGTTCACAGTCTCATGTCGATTCAGCTTTTGGTGGTGAAAAAAAGTACATTAAACTTGCTTCCTCCAAGTGATTAGAGCTGAGTTCAATGCTTTTCTTTAACAACAACCACAATTATGGGATCAGCAAAGTATTTTAATGTTTAGCTTTATTATTTGATCCTACTAAATATTTTAAGAGCAATGGCTAGAAATGTAGATTTAGTGTCAATTGGGCATTAAATTCAAACATTTTATTACATTTAATCAGTAGTAACTACTAAAGAATTTCCTGTCTTTTAGAATTATATTTTGTCCTGACCAAATATTTTCTATTCAATGAAAAATCTGAAGTATTTCTGTTTTGCCCCAATTTTTTATCTGCTCTATCTTATAATTGAGGCATATAATGCTACGTCATTTGCCTGGTGTTTAGAGACACATTATTAATGTCTTAATGATGATGTATCTAGCCACAGTATCTTGGATTTTGGTCAAGATTTTCAGCAAGTTGAACTTTTTAACTTTTGTCAGAATTCTTTTGGGAAGTGGGCCCCAAAACTGAAGTTCACACAAAAAAGGCACATTGGCTGGCAATGTAATGGAAGAATGGATAAATAATTCATGTCTCTCACTGCAAGAAATTTACACTTTAGAGGGATAAAAAGACACATGTTTAAAAATGTATGCTTTTAAAAATATGTATATGTTCTAAGACCTATATGAAGTTTTATTTTGTTTGTTTTTTTAATTTAGTTAGTAATAGTGTCTCCAAAAATATTTTAAATTTTGTATGTTTAAGTAAAGTGGTAAGGAAAAACGATAGTAAGCGAAACAAATAGAAACTAAATTTATGTTTAAAAGCCTAGTATCATTTTCTTACATATTGGTCAATTCATTAAAAAATAAAAACTATCGTGATTATTTGTGCAATGCGCAGTGCTAACAAAATTAATTAAATCACATAATTTGGGTATTATTTACTGTCCCTGAAACCTGAGCCAAATCTATGAATTTGAGAGAAGCTAGGTTATTTAAGAAGTGATTTCAAGGAGCAGGAGCCTGAGACAAAGAGAAAACTCCACATGATGTTGAGGTCACAACTATAGGCAAAGGGGTTTTGATGCCACCAAGACAAGCTGGTAAGAAGGCTTCTTTGAATTCTCTCACAAGTGAAGGAAGATGGGGGAATTTATCCACCAGCATCTATCCTCTCTTTTTTTAAAGGGTTGCATGGAGGTGATGTTAATTTCCTTGCCCTTCCGGGCTTGTGCATGGGCCAATTGGGCTATTTTGTCTTCAGAGAAAACCCTAAGGTAGTGAAGGAACAAAAGGGAAAATTTGATACTGAGGTGGGAGGCTATGAGCTTGAATACAGCCTCCCAAAGAACTGTGCTACAGCTGGAACCAGAGATGGGTCCCGAGAGTTAGAACAGGAAACCAAAATCCTCCAGTACAGCGCATCCCTTGCACTGCTCAGATCCGCCTGTTCTACATTTGTTACTTTCCAAATGGTGGTTTACTGAACTTTAAAATATATATATAAGATATTTAGTGAAATAATATACAGCCCGTGCTGCTGCTGCAGTTGGTCTCAAGGCTCTAACTGGTATCTCCCATCTTGAAACTCAGTCATCACTTCATCTGATCTACTTTATTTCCCTGGGTTGGAAGCAACACAGGCCTTTACCCTTGTGGGCTCAGACTCCTTGACTTCTTTGCTTTCATCAAAGCATCATTGATGAATTTTATTTTTCACTAAGAAATGCCCAAGTGAATTCCTTGTCTTCCAAACATATACTTCTCAGACCCACTGTATAGTATAGTATAGTAATGCTGTCTGCTTATCAGGGCTAATGACCCCCATTATCTTTGTAAATATATATTTTTAATTTGTTTTTAATTTAAAATTTAAAATTTTATAGTTAGATTTGCCTTCTATTTCATTTGATAACGAAATGATGGCATAGTAGCTGTAGCTTCACTTTCAACTGAAACTCTTCTATTTACCCTTCTGTAAACAGTACTTGCCTTGGAGAATAAACCACCCGAGTTTAGAGTTGCAGGGAAGGGAAAAAAAAACAAAACCTGCTAGTCAGTCAGTGGGATTAGAGCAGCCACTCTGACCTCAACGTCTGAAGCCATGTACTTTTATTTTGAGACTCACAGCCATATATCTAGGATAATGGTCTAATGCATGCACCATGTCCTAGAAGACAGTATGCCATGCCTGACCTGTCACCTTCACTGAGTCTTGCAAAGTTCTTTTGAATGTTCTCACAGGTTGCCTGCTTCCAGTGGATGTAGTAAATTTTAGGGCCAGTGTATTAGTCAGCCAAAGGGGTGCTGATGCAAAATACCAGGAATCGGTTGGCTTTTATAAAGGGTATTTATTTGGGGTAGAAACTTACAGTTACCAGGACATAAAGTGTAAGTTACTTCCCTCACCAAGGTCTCTTGCCACATGTTGGAACAAGATGGCTGCCAACATCTGCCAAGAATTCAGGCTTCTTGGGTTCCTCTCTTCCTGGGGCTTGTTTCTCTCTGGGCTTAGCTGCTCTGCTCTCTCCACAAGGTCAGCTGTAGACTATCAGGCTTCTCTCTCTCCAGGGCCTCTGCCATCTCTACTCCTCTGTGTTCTTCTCCTGCGTGTTTACTTCCCAGGGTTCCAGCTCATAACTCCCACTAACTCCGGTGCCTTGTTGTTTTCTCTGTGAGTCCCCACCCACCAAGGGAGCAGGGGCTCGATGTCCTACTGACATGGCCTAATCAAAGCCTTAATCATAATTTAATCAAATAAAAGTGAAACCTCTGACAGACCAGTTTATTTATTTATTTATTTTTTAAGATTTATTTATTTTAGTACATATCTCCCCTCCCCACCCCGCTGCAGCGACGCACCGAGACCGGTCACTGCGCAGGCGCGGCTTTTCCCCGCTTGTGGGCAGCTTCTGCTTCTATTCACAGCCAGCTCTGCTTCAGTTCATGGGTGGCTGGCTGCACTCCATTCGCAGGCGACCTGCCCTGCCTGTGGCAGCTTTTGCGCTGTCCATGGCAGCTTTTTGCCCTGCCCACAGCGGCTCTGGCCTGCCCATGGCGGCTTGCCATTCTCAAGGCGGTCTGCCCGCTAGGAGAGGTCCCCGGGAACCGAACTCGGGGCCTCCCATGTGGTATGCCGGCGCCCTATCCACTAGGCTATCGAGCCAGCCCCTGACAGACCAGTTTACAAACATAATCCAATATCTATTTTTGGAATTCATAAATAATACCAAACTGCTATAGGCAGTGAATGCCACAGTCACATATAAAACACTGCACCTCCTTCGGCATGAAAGTGTCTCTCCTGAATAGAGGCAATATTATGTAAGGTATTATATCAATATACCAAGCATTCTTGAGGCCTTCGGATAGCAGTAGAAGTAGAGAAAAATCAAGTTCAAAAAAGCAGACACCACTGTGGTTTTGAATTCTGCGTTGTACAAATGCAGAATTGAAAAGTTTCACAGGGATCAGGTTGCCACCAAGTGATTGTCCCTCTCCTCATTGTGCACTTGTGATAATGAACTGGTCAGACTCGGAAAGCGTGAGCTTTTGCTATGTCGTTCTCTGTCACCATGGCTACTCCATTTAAAAGCCCACTGGGATAGCAAAGGACAGAGGCTGGCTGACATTTACTGGGGATGCTGACCACTTAATGGTTGAGTTCCTACTCCATGGTACATGCTCCCCAGTGGGCTTTTAATTTAGACACGATAACTACATTCTTCGCTACTTTTTGGGTCTATTCATATGCCTTTTCTCCTTATCTCAGATCTCCTAACTTTGTTTATCCTATGCCCTGACCTAATAGTCAAGCTGTTTGCCACTGCCCAGGAGTTCACGGATGTAGTTATCTCAGTGCACTTAGTTCTACACAATGTAAACAATCCGTATATACTCCCTCCCATCCTGCCATCTGGGAGTATTTCCCTTCACCAGTGACTTTTAAACTGCTCCCCACCCCATGGGGGCTCCTTTGTACAGTGTCAGTACTTATTCAGATCACAGGGCACATAACAAGTTGGTCTACCTATAACCAGGTCTGAGTTTGTTCCCCCATTGTCAGCCCGTCATAGGCAACCACCAGAGGCCACGGGTGGGAATGAGCAGAACCACTGGTGCAGTAGAGGTAGGTGATGGGAAGATTGGGTTTCCTGGTTCACATAACATAATTGGCCTAGACATTAAACCCTCTCAGAATTCCATTTGGAAAGACTAGAAACTGAGGGATTTGCTAAAAATTAATTGCATTCAAGGGAGTTCCCTCCTCCCATCTGCAGGCTGTGGGAGCATGGTTTGCAGAAGTTGGGAAATAGTTCTTAGACAGAAAGCCCACCTGGCAGGCCCATGAAGTATGATGGCCTCAGCATGAAATTGAGTTCCCAGGACACTGATTGACAGCTACAGTTGAGCTCAGAGCTGGGCTGAGCAGATTTGAAAGAGAATCAAATGTGAATGATATAATGGCCATTCCTTCCTCATGAAAAGCTCATTAAATTTACAATAACTTAATAAATCCACATAAATGAGTGAAGTGTGGAGCATCAGAAAATGAAAGGCTTGGGATCAATTTCAGGACAAAAAATGGTAATTGGGATAGTACTAGGGATTTAAGCACACAGAGGAAGTTGTAAACCTGGAAGACTGAAATGGGGTTGTGAATTCCACCAACCCACAAGAGAAGCTCTGGAAAAGTCTGAAAATGAAAAGAGAGAGAAAAGAACTCTAGAAATCAGGATACCTAAACACTTCTCTGAAGAATACCCCATACTAGTATAAGGCAGCTATGTTTACTCCAGGTTTAGAAAAATTTCTAAATTTTCTACCTGGAGGAGCATAGGTCTCTAAGGTTAGAAGTTGATACCAATGATGCCAAGTAATGTTATCATTCAGTTATTGTTATGGGCACCTGTAGCAGTTTGATAATGTTTATGAACTCCAGAAATAGATATTGGACTGTGTTTGTAACCTGGTCTGTTCCTATGGGCATATTCGATTATATTAAATTCAGAGGTTTCACTTTTACTTGATTAAATTAAGATTAGAGCTTTGATTGGGCCTCATCAATAGGGTGTGGAGTCCCTGACCCCTTAATGAGCTGGGAAAACAGACTCTCACACAGAGTGGAAGGAGGGAGTTTAGTCTTTGATATTGAAGCCCTGGAGAGAGATGTGCCATTAGCCTGATAGTTTACAGCTGGCCTTGTGGAGAGAGCAGAGCAGCTGAGCCTGGAGAGAAATGAGCCCCAGGGTGAGAGATGAGCCCTCCAGCCTACAGCTGAGATCAGAAGAAGCTGGGACCATGGAGTCTTAGAAGAAAGAAGAAGGCTGAACCCTTGCAGAGATCAGCAGTCATCTTGCTCCAACACGTGCCAATAGACTTTGGTGAGGGAAGTAAATTACTCTTTATGGCCTGGTAACTGTAAGCTTTTACCCCAAACAAATACCCTTTATAAAAGCCAACAGAGTTCTGGTAATTTGCCTCAGCACCCCTTTGGCTGACTAATGCAGTGCCCTGTGTTCCTTTCTTTAATTTTATTATTTACAAAATGTGTTTACATTCTGACTTTATTCTTTCTATTGTCTTCCCCATTTTTAAATTAAAAAGCCATTTACTTACTACACATTCTTAGAGTCTTGGTTAACCTATGTTGGCTATGTCACTCCATACATTCGCATTTTCATACCTCTAAAAGCCTCATCATTGGAAAGCACTGCAGTAGTAAAATTATAGGAGAAGCAATATCTGAATTAAATAGTCCCAAGACAAGTCACCTGACCCTGATTTATACAATTTTTGTTTGATTTGTGTGTTTCTTGGAAGTCTACTGTTTATAACAGGCAAGCTTCATAGCAATAAATAAACAGTTTCTGGGGAGAAATTAGCAGATGACTCTCTGTCCAAGAGAAGCTATTACCTTGGAGGGTATGCTGTTGTGGCACACATTGCTCAGAAGTTGGACTCAGGCTGCCAGAGTGTAAGAGGAGAGGTTGACTTACTGCAGAATGGCACACTTGAGCTAAACTTCCCGCCTATGGTGGCACATTTCGTTTTGACCCGTAAGATAATGTATCAATTAATTCCATGAATTAGTCCCAAAAGGTAATGGACCGAAAAAGTGGTTGAGCACTTGAAATTTAATCAGTTAGTATTTCAAAAGAAGTTACTGGGATGCATCTTATCCATAAAAAATCTGGCTTATTTACATTCCTAGAATAAATCCCAGGGCTTTCAAGCCTCACAGATAAGTGTGGGAGCAGTGGTGTGGAAGTGTTATTGGGCCCCTCTTAAGCAAAAACTGTCTATAGCAATGTGAATTAAAGGTTGAACTTTCTAAAACTTAATTTTGTGAAACAGACTGAAGAAGCTTGTGTTTATCAGATTAGTCCTGCCACCTGGGAAAGAAGTACTGATTATTTACTTTGTGCCCCTGAATACCCTTCTAGAGGCTTGATTTAGAAAAAGCCATGGGTGCAATTAAACATACACTGCGCTACTGTGGGACAAGATACTTGATAAACAATGAAGTCTAGTGACAGATAGCCTGGATCACAGAGTAAAAGTACCATGGGCTTCTTGACGGTGCTTTGCTAAAAGACTGATTATGTCAATGTTTGTGTTTATTCCATTTCCACTTATACATTTTATCTTAAAATCAAGCATTAAAATACCCCAAATTTCTGAAAGATGTTTAATGCTTACCTATTTTTTCCTCCATAGAACTTTTTGTTGTTTAATATATCAAACCCCTCATGTGTCTTCCCAAGTTTATCCACATGAAAATATGTTTCATTAAACCCAAACACACAGATATCCATTGCAAATATGCACACACTCATACATACACCTATCATTAACCTGTTTCCATGGACTTAGTAGCTATTTTCTAAATGGATATACATTTGGCTTCTAGATATTATTAGCAATGTAGTTTGCTGGTACCAGTGAAAATGAAAATGCAGGACCACGCCTGGGGGTAAAAGAGTTAATCACCCCTTCCCTCAAGCCTGCCACCCCAACCCAGTGGACAGGTGAGTCCCGGGGGATTGCTACCTCCCTGTTGTGGCATGGAGGTGGGTGAGTAGCCATTGCCAAGTTGCCCAACAAACACACTATGGCACTGCCAGCCTGGAGTGTTGTAGGAGACACACCTGACACCAATGCCCATTGGGTGCAGGGAGAAAGCTGGAAACCAAGGCATGAAATCAGTGGGAGGGAACTGCCTGTGAGCTGAGGCCCCAAGCCCCCGTGCATGCTCCATTGCCCCATCACGCTTTACGTACAAACCACAAATCCAAAGGTAAGTTACTAAGGATTAGTACAAGCCTAAGCAGTGACTCTGTTCCCAGGAATGCCCTCCTAGGGTCTAGGGCTTGGGAGAAATAATATCATCCTCAGCCAACAATGTGGACTGACAACCTTTCTCCAAACACAGATGGAAATAGCATGACCACATTCGGTGTAACTGAATGCAGACTTAGAATAATGCTGTACAAGTGACTCACAACCTTTATTACAGCCTCCAAACCATTCACGTGTGCAGCGCACTTTTGTCAAATCCCGGTGAGACTTGGTACATAATGGAATTGCCTCTACAAAATTTCTCTCATGTCATTGTCTAGCTTTCAATTTTGGGAGCTCACTCTTCCCTGAGATGTGACGATTAATGTCTAGATATTTCAGATGTTAGAAAATACTTCAATGTATTCAAATAAACTTTTCTTCTCCAGAATTTTTTCTCTCTAGTACTATTCTGCACTGCAAAATCATATGATAAATCTAATTTATTTTTCTTGTGAAAGCTACTTAAATATTTAAGGAGAACGAAACTATCTTCCTTAGATTAACATATTTTTACATTTACTACACTGAGAAAAAATAAGTTAATTCATTCTACTAATAATTACTGATTGTCTGCTCTTTGTCAGTTTGTAGAAATAAAAATGACAAACCAAAGAGACATTGTTTCTGGTCTCAGAGATTTTGATGTTCTTAGTCAGACACGCAATTCTTGAAACAGAACAGGAATGATAAATGGGATATGCCAAGTTCTACAGAGTCAAAAAACATGAGCATCTGATCCCCACCTATCTGAAGATTCACCTGAGTATTTTAGCAAGTTAAAAATACCTGGCTCTGAACAAGGATTGTTGGAAAAGGATTGGAGGAGTGGTAGATATATTCTAGAAGGATATAACAGCATATAACAAATTCCAAAAGCAAAAGAAAATATAGTATGCTTGAGAGTCAACAGAGAGTTTGGTTTTGCTGGGAATTATGTACATAGGGTAAGATTGTAAGAGACACACAAAAAGATGTAGGGCCACATCGTCCACTGTAAACCCTGTTAACTAGTTTTCATTTGACAATGATGTTAAAGAAAATCATGACAGTGTTTTAAAAGTGACCTGCTCACATTTTGGTTAAAGACAGATCACTCTGGAAGGACTGTGAGCTGTGAATAGAATGAAGATAAAGCTTGAGGTCTGAAGACCTGTGTGCACTGCACTGAAGGAAGTTAGGTAAGAGCTGATGGTGCCTGTTTTCAGGAAGGGCAAGTGGGGCATGAATAAAGTGGATGGATTTGAACATGTTAAATATGTAGAAATTGTGGGATTTGCTGTTTGGATATAAAATGGACAGGTAAGAGTTGGGGGCAATACTCTTGTTTCCATTTTGGGCAAACCTGTAGATGGTGCAGCATTACCCTACAATAGGGAGTTTCAGATGAATAGATTATAAGAAAGAAGTGAGTTCAGTTTTGGAAAGGTGAAGGTGGATGTGACTCATCCAAGTATGAAATCTAAAAGGCAATTGTAATAGGTTGATCAGGTGATCCATGGAGAGAAGGGGTGAGTATATTGGGGGGACGGGGGGGGGGAGAAGTCATCATTTGTAGATGGTAATTGAAGTTAGGCACATGGATAAGACTGCTGAAGGAGAAAGTTCCAGGGAGAAAAGAAGAAAGCATATGACAGAGAGAGGACGGGATGCTGAAATTTGAGGGAAAAACCGAGGACATGGTAGTGATTTTAGATGGACAGAGCAACAAAAGGCAACTGAAATTTGAAAGCACATGTGTGAAACCACAAAAGCCAAGTTTCCCATAAGATTAGGAAGGAGTTATAGCTGAAGATAAACAGAAAGGAGTATTAGCCTTGCATAAAAGGCGAGATACCTGTCTCTGTAAGAGGGGAGAAGGAGATATTTAAACGGCAGAGGCATATGATAGTGTAGTTTAGAAAATTTTTACTTAATGACTCTGCTTTCTTTGCAAAGATGATGAGGCCATTTACTGAGTGTGGGGGAAATGTGGGAATGTGAGATGTAATGAAGGTATGTGAAATAGCTGTTAAGAATAGGAGAGTGAACCAATTTGCAAGGTAAAGATTACTGAGCAAAGTGATGTCAGCAAAATGGCAGAGTAGACACCTCCAAGAACCAGCTTTCCTCCAGAAACACTGAAGAAATCAAAGCAAAAGAAGCAAACTCTCAGGAACGACTTTGTTCAGAACTCTGAAAAATAGGCAAAGGTTTGCAGCAACCAATCAAATACTTAATCAAGAAAAAAGGCAACTTAAAAATGGTGGGAAAATTGTGTAGCATTTTTACTTATCTTTGCCCTACCTCTCCCAGGCACGACTGTGGTATTGAAGACCACAGCCCACTTTCAAGGGGTGGAACCCTGGACCCCAGTTCTAGAGTTCATGGATTGGAATACTTGATATTATTAAGCAATCTACAGATAGAATGCAAACCTTATCAGAACTCCTTTGGCCATTTTTTCCCAAAATGGAAAAGTTGATCCCCAAATCCATATAGAGTGGTAAGGGGCCTTGAATTGCCATAACAATATTAAAAAAGCAGAACCAAGTTGGAGAATTTCCCAATGTCTAAATGTATTCCAAATTACAGTAATCAAAACTGTGTGATACTGGCATGAGGACAGACTTATCAATCCAAGGAACAGTATAGAGAGTCCAGAAAGAAAACTACACATCTATGGCCAATTGGTATTTGACAAA
>PVKH010007369.1:0-20276 GCA_004027955.1 Chaetophractus vellerosus | reverse complement strand
CTAGCTATCCTTCTGGCATTGCTTCCTTTTATCCTGTGCAAACCAACCAAGCTGGATTGTCCCCCTGCCAGTCTCTTCATGTGCCAAGGGATTTGGGTCTTCGGGTGCTATCTTTTTGCCAACATCCTGTTTGGATTATCAATAGAGAGGCTGGAGCTTTGGAAAGCTATCATCTTTGAAATAGTCGTCAGCCTGTAGTTTTGCAAACTGCAGAGTACAAGCACTTCAATATTTATGCTCCTTCTATCGACACTGAGTAAATTAGAATCTGGAATACCTGCATTATCCAAACCATCTGCCTCACGGCATTTTTAAAAATGAGTAGGTGGGGGAAATTTATGAGCATTTTCTCTTATCTCTTGTTGCTAGGACAACGACTTTTTGGGTAGGGATAATCAGAACATCTCAAAAGAACAAGTGCACAACCTGGACAGCTTAAGTCACACTGGACATTCAGTCTCCAAGGACATCGTAAGACTCCAAGCTAGTTGAAATTACTCATTCTGAATGTAGAGTCCACAAAGCTTGCTTCCCAAAGCAAAATGACTTTTCACCTAGTGTGTTTTATTGGGCGCCATTTTGTCATTCATGCTCCTAAGAATCAGGGGAAATGAAAACATCCTGTCCCATCTAACTGGAAGCCATTTTATTGAAAGGAGCCCCCTGAGTGAAGAAGACGAAAAATAATTAATTTCAGTTCCATAGAGCTTTTTGCCTGAAAAAAAGAGAATACCCAAGCAGAGTGGGAAACTGCCGAGTTTTCACATCCTCGGGGGTCTTGGAAACATCACCACTCAATCTGACCAGAGGAGGGAACAAACTAAAAAGAACTCTAGAAATGTGCCGTTTGTGTATCGTGGTTTGGTTGGCTTCACTGCAGCATAAATCCACAGTAGCACATTTTATACTAGGAAGGCAATTGTGCCCAGAATGGAAAATGACAATGGACAGTCCAAGTGATTTGCATTTTGCTTTTGGAGACAATCAGATTCCACCTCGCCCCTCCCCACATCAGAACTGCATTCTTCACCCATAAAACACTGTTTTTCATTCTCTGAGCCCCCAGTTGCTGTTAGGGGAGCTGGCCTGGTCCACACTCAGATTCCAAACTCTCCTATGTAATCCCAGGCAGCAAATTTTTGCACATAGTTAAGCAAGACGGTCCTGATACGAAAAGACTTTCTGTCTTACACTTTAGCATGACATACGAGAAAGCAATCAGAAAGAAAGCCAACAATCCCAACTGGTGAGTGAAAAAATAAGTAATAACTGAATCTTGGATTACAAAAGGTTGAGAAAAAGCTTTACCTCGACTTCTCTATTCATGGTGAAGCAGGAAAATGAGTGCAAAAGGAACTTCAACATTTAACTGCAACTTTTAGTGCTAGGAAAACTTTGAACTAGCATGATCCCTCTCAAGAGAGGTCATCCATGACCAATACGGTCCCAGGCCCATGCATTAGGTTTACTAATTTGTTTGCCTTAGTTTATTTCCTAATAGCAACTTAGTGAGTATGTAAAAATTATCATTATAAAGCAGAAAACTCAGATATACATCCAAGCAATTCAAGATGTGGTCCCTGGAGCAGCAGCAGCAGCATCCAGGAGCTTGTCAGAAATACCAATTCTCAAGCCCACCCGAGACCTACAGAATCAGTCCACTGATAAGAGGGGTCCAGGTAGCCATGTTTTAACAAACCCTTTAGGGGTGACCAATGGGCACACAAACCTGAGGTACACGGGTCTATGTTTTCTTGGCCTATGCACTACCAAATCTCCAATGTCCAGATTTGCATCACAAATTAACTCTGTGGTTATGGTATTGATAGATTCAGTCTATTCATATCTGGTACCAGATCACATGAGCCAAGATACCATTTAATATTTATTAACATCATAGACCATAATTTAAAGAATCCTTGAAGCAGTCCAAAAAATATTAAGGGGAAAGGTGGAAGAAATTATTTAAGAAATTATGCTGCCATTAAATATGGCTTGAAAAGAATATGTAAAAATATGGAGAAATACATTTAAAATATGAACCTTAAAATGCAAAATACAAAATTATACATTCAGTGTAATCACAACTTTAAAATACAGTTTTAAAAAAAAAAAGATTGGAAAGAATTCACCAAAATGTTATTAGCATGTCTTTCGGTGGTGGAGATAAATGATTTCGTTTCTTCCTCTTTTCACTTTGGTCTGTTTCTCGTATTTTCTTAAGAGCCATTGGAGGTGTTACTTTCTTAATAGAAAATACACTTTAAAATACACATTAAGGCAGGACAAGTTGATGACTTGCTAACACTAAGACAGAGTAGTTGCATCACGTTTTAGTTCTGGGTAACTTTCTCCAGAAATGAAGCAGAGCTGAGTCTCGCCTGGGCTTCCTGATTTCACAGGTTGTCTACTAACAGTTAGATAGAGTGATGTTTTTTTATTAGCCCATCTTGTGAGTGCATCTCACATTATTAGGAGATGATCCTGACAGCCTAGAAATGCTCTGGAGTGCCAGGGGTGGCATAGGATTCATATAGGTACCCAAATTGGTTTCACTAAAAAGGTTAAGGCATCATACATAATTCACCCCTTCCTGTCCTCTGGTCTAGGACGCCTCAACTACCTGAGAATGACAGACAATTGGGGAAAACCTAGGGACACAATTTTTAAATAAAGTGATTTCCTGGTGGTTCCCTAGCTATAGATGTGCTACAGTTTAAAGCAATCCCAGGTCTTCCACCATTCAAATTTTGAGATCCCAGAGAAGCAGCAGTCGATCAAACATTCAGAACAAAAGAAAAAGTTATTCCCTAAAATGTTGACTTAACCCTGAGAATGCCCTTTTGGCTACCTCAAAGAAAACCTCCAAAGAATCCTTTTGAAATGAAATGATATGCACTTTCATCATTATATTGGTGACATTAGGTTAGAAGTAGCAAGAGGCACCAAGGGGTCGCCGATGAAAAGGCCCGGGCAACAGCGTCAGACCGAATTAGAAAGGAAGTCTGGGCTCTGTTGCTTATAAGAGTATAAACTGGTATCACCTCTTAGGAAAACAATTTGCCACAATCGATGACCCAACTATCCCCAAGTTAGTACATGTGTCCCAGGAGGCATGAATGAGGACACACTGAAAGCAGCGGTGCTTGTAAAAGCAAAAGCCTAGAAACAGGGCAAATGCCCTCCATCAGGAGAATGGATAAACAATTGTGGCATAGTTACCCAGCGAAATATTTTAAAGACGTCAAAATGAATGAACTACATCTGAGATAAACCTGAGAAACAACACGGAATGCAAAAAGCAAGTCCCAATAGGATATCCTTTATAAGAAATGCAAAAGTAAACTACATATTATTTAGGCATAAATACATATACACACATATATATGATAAAGAAGAGAAAGAACAAAGGTGACAAAATGAAAAATCCAAGTTTCAGGCTCACGGTTCCCTGCAGAGGGAGGACGCAGAAAAGGCCCACACAGGTAAGCGCCTGGTAGCATCCTCGTTCTTGAGCTCAGTGGGGATTCAATATATTACTTAATGAATATAATAAAGAGGGCACGGTGCATAGACCAATGAGGCTGGCGTGTCCAATAAGCGCATGAATATCTTTAAATGCTGTTAAAAGATAGGCAGTACATGTCCTGTGAAGGATGTTCCTAGACTCAGAAAGAAAAAATCAGCAGAAGGGCCACAATTTATCAATGAGTAATTAAGGAAAAATAAAGATAAAGGAAATCGTAAAGCAGCTATCAGAAAACAAAGAGTTATGAAGAATGGAGAAAAAAGCAATGGAGATAGGAGTTTGGGAAGTAAAGAAACAAAGTGAAGCAAAAGGTTCAGAATTTGAGAAACACTAGCAGAATGTTGGGCAATCCCAGAAGGGACAAAGCCAGCGAGTTGCATCATCTACAGAGCTCTGTTCCAGTATTTGCCTTCTTCGAAGATTTCTCACACTAGCTAACAGCCATACTTCACATAGATTTTTAAATTTTTATCTCCAGACCTTCACCATCTTCCTTTAACGTTTCCCCCTTTTTGAAAGAGCAACTGAGAAAAAAAAAAACAAAAAAAAACATTTCACATCTATACATCTAAAACAGGCTTTGTCACTGACCAAAAAGATAAAGGATTTAAGCAAAGTAGTGATCGACATTTTTAGCATTTACTGAGCAGCTACTATGTGCTTTCCTTTGAACCAAAGTAATTTAAATCCAGCGATTTAAATCCACCTTGGTTTCTGTGAACACCATGGTCTTGATTAAGGCACACTTGTCCTCAATAATCCAACATTAAAATGGTTTTAGTTGCTTAGTTGATAAACAAAAGTGCCCAGTTTGTTTTGAAGTGAAAATGAACCCTAAAACTGAAAGTTAAGATTTAACAACAATCGATTACAAAATCATTATATAGATGCATTTACATTATAAAAAATAGCAAAAGGTTATTATCTGAAATTGTTAAAACTAGCCTAATTTAGCCTAGACCTGCTATTATGATGGTCATCCTAAACTGGTCTCACCCATTTGTTACTCTAGACTTAGCCTCACCCTTGTGTATACTTACTATTGTGATGGTAAGTCTAGACTGAATGTACCTTTCTTTATAGCTCTTTCAGAACTAGGCTCACCCTTGTGTATACTTGCCATTGTGCTGGTAACCACTCCACCCTCCTGTTTAATAGCCACATGGAAAACAAACCTCTTCTCTGTACTTCCCTATCCCAGAACCTTGAGCTCTGATAATGATTGTAACTGTGTAACTCACCTGGTTTGGTACCCACCCCATCATGTTCAGCCACTTAATGTTTACTAATGAAGGAACCTGTGTCCAGTTCTGCCCCAATTATTCATTAGCACCCCAATAATATAAAATATTAGAATTTCTGCAGATGGGGGAGGCTGGTTTGAGATTGTACATCTCCTGTCTCCCACCAGCAAATAAACCTCTTTGCCTTCCCAGCCTAGTTCGGTGTGTCTGTCTATTCTGCCACACTGAGTGAACTACCCCAGCCAAGGACCAACCTGGCCCCTCTTCACTTTATGAGGTCATTTCAGTCTAGCTACACTAAGTTTGGAGCTCTCAGCACCTTTTTTTATTTATTTATTAGATGGAAGTGGTAGGCTTGTTATTTTGTTATCCCCCCCTTTCTGCTTGCTCTTGCTGTGTTGATTTTTGCGTTGTTCTATGTCTGCTTGTCTCCCCCCCGCCCCGTTGTGGCGACCCACCGAGTCAGCTCACTGCGCGGCAGCTTTGCCTGCTCGCGGGCGGCTTTGCCCTGCCCGTGGCAGCTTTGCCCTGCCATGGCGGCTTGCCTTCTCAAGGAGGTCTGCCCACTCAAGGGGGCCCCAGGAACCGAACCCGGGGCCTCCCATGTAGTAAACCGGCACCCTACCAACTGAGCTACAGCCGGCCCCTCAGCATCTCTTTATGAAACCAATAAGCTAAGAGATGGAAGGGTTGGGTTGGGGAAAGGTAGGGCACATCTTTCCCAGTATGGTGTATCTGGTTGCATTGCCTGCTGCCCAGCCCATTTTCTCATCTACCCCACTCCATGATGCTTACATCAACTGGCATGGGGAGAAGGTGAGCTGGTGCTTCCCCACTCCACCCAACTCCCTCTCAATATTCTGAGCCAGGCCAACAGCACCTGGGACTGCCCAGGCTTCCTGGCTTCTTCTGGCCTTGAATGGAAGGTGCCCTGGACCCACCCTAAAACCAAAAGGGATTACCACCTCACCTTCCAGCACTGGTAAATGGTCTTGTCTGTCACTCTGTGTAACAATAATGAACAATTCCTGGTTAGCAAATCTTGGCCTTGAATAGAAAAGAAATATGCAAACACCTGTTGAGAGCTATAGCGCCCAAATAACTCAGGCACTGATTGCCTTGTCAATTCCAGGTGAGTCCCTGCTCTTTTAATTAATGGCGTGAGAATCACAGAGATTAATGCAGCTTGCTGGCGCCCAAGAAAGCCCTGGATGAATGCATAATTCTAGATCACCTCTTAAGAAGTACTTGAGCAGGAGAATCATGGGGGTGGGTGCTTTTAAAACTTTCCACTGCCTGGGTCACACCCCAGACAACTGACCCTCATTACATCCCCATCTCAGGGCAGGTAGGCTGGGAGGGGTGCTGGCCTCCCCAGATGTCCCCATCACTGAGATGGAAAAGTGCTGTGTGAGAAGAAACCTGGGGGGCAATGAAATAAATACAGGCGGAATAACTGGAAAACAGCTGGATTTTCAGGTGCTTTTCATTTACAATGAAGTCAGGAAAAAATCCGTGATCTAATTTTACTGGAAATTTTTAATGCTGAACATATAATACACAGCACTTCCTAAGGGTGGCAAAAGAGAGGTCTCCCCCGATCTGATGAACTTATCTCTCTAAATTTCAATTCTGGGCCTATTGCAGAAGTTTCCAAAAGGACCCTTTGTTCTTTGTAAAAGGAACAGATAAGCAGAGAAAATTTATCCTCTCCAACCCGCCCCACCCCACGTTCCCTTCCGGGTGTTTTTATCTCTGCAGCAGCTCGGCTGTTTCGAATTTTATCTGTCCTTTGAATGACTGTATTATCGCTATTATTTCCCCAAAGAGGAGACAGAGCCCTTCTAAAAGTCCTTTATGTTCCTAGAAAAGAAACATACCACTTTTCCAAAATTTACATTACAAATTGCACTTCAAATCCAAAGGCAAAGACTGTTTATTTTTTATTCAAATTACATCAACTCTTTTCCAGAAATAAATTAGACTCCAGTTCCCTACTCAGGGAACATTAAAAATAAAAAACTTTCCAAAACAAACCAGGGCCATACTGCCTGTTACTGTCCTCCTTTTATAGCCCCACAATATTTAATAAAGATATTTTGATACATAGTTTTACATTGCATGTAGTATATTCATAAATATTAATGTTATCACCTAAAATATGTAACACAAATGCATGTATATGTATTATCTATAAATATAGAGTATGTGTCATGTTATCTGTTGTAACCTGATATATAATAAATATATGTCATGTTATCTAGATGTAATCAGATAAAAGTATATGTAATCACACGTAATGTTATCTGCACACACATATATATTAAAACTATTTCGTGTTTTTTTTCCATACATCATTTTGCATATGTTTATGTAGGCATTTGTTTATGTTCATACTAAACACACCACATCTGAAATGATAACCAACAATGAAATTTAGCATAGAGATCGGAGGCAGGTTAGGAAAGGAAAGGGAAGACTGGGGTCACAGCTGAGGCCCAGAGGACCACATGGCCAGGAGACCCCGCCCGAAACCTCCTGAGACACCCCGCTAGACTCTGGCCATGTGAATCCCATTCGGACTGAGGCTCCTGGTCGGGGTCAAGGGAAAGCCCGGGATACCCTCAAAAGGCCTCAGCATTGGCCCCCTGTGAACGGGCAGGTGGGGCAGCCAATCAGAACAGCAAGCAGCTGGGGCGCCCCCCCACACCATGAAAGCGGAGGAGGCGGGACTTTAAAAACGCCGCACCTGGGGCCCCTCGCGCACATCTCGCTCTGCAGCACACCTCGGTTCAAGCCTCGGACCGTGTACTCTCTCGTTTTCTTGTTTCTTAATGAACTCTTTGCTCCCTTGCCTACCCCATGGCGTGTCCTTAAATTCTTTTATGCGACATAAGCCAAGAACCTAGAAGCCCAGAGCCACCCGCTAACATCCAGCAAACGACTTGGCAGGCAGCAATAAAGCTGACGCAGTCTGAATCTGATCTCTGATTTCAAGATGATGACTAAACATTCTAACCAACACAAAACAACTAAAAGTATTAACGGAGCTCAGTTTTGAAGGGTTTCGGAATCTGTTAAAGGCCTTGTCTCGAATTCCTTCTCCATCCCATTTGAGGGTTCTAGCCATATGGAGAGGTACCGGTCAGGCAAGCCCCATCCAGGGCCAGGAGGAGGAGGGAGGAAGGAATCTTCTCCAAGGAGCCAGCGGTGGTTTTCTCCATCAGACACCAGTGTGGAGCAGGGAAACCGAGCCCTCAGCGAGGCTGTGTCCATTCATTAATGCTGTCTGGATGTATCCCATCATATTAACTCACTTGATAGGTTATGTTTCCAGGAAGCATTAAAGGATATCTTCAATCTGAAACTGGTGGGATAGAAAGTAGAGCTTTTCCAGGACTTTCTGGCAAACATTTCTACTTGGTCTTATCTTGCCCTGTAGTTTAGCTAGTGACCTGGCTTACCGGGGGACACCTTGGACCTCCAGGGTTGTGCTGATGGCAGTACTGGTCATCCAGACAATGAGACCACCATTCAGAGCTCCCCACCCCTGCTGGTCATCTCATCTAAAACTGCAACATCCCCCAGCCCAAGCATGCCCTAGCTTCCCCACCAGCTTGCTTTCTTTCTTCTCTTTCCTCTCATGACTATCTAAGATACTATACGTTTTAATTATTGATCTTAGGGATTTTTTCACTCTCTTGCTGGACTCTAAGCTCCATAAGGACAAGAATTTTGACCTGTTTATTCACTGCTAAACTGCAAGTGCCTTGAACTATGCCTGGCAAAAAACAGATTAGTGAAAAATTATTTGCTGATTATATGAATAAATCAGAATACAGACATATGGATTAAGATTAAAAAGACAGGAGAGTGGGGGGGGCAGGGGAATGGGTCTTGGCAACTTTCAAATGGTTCAGCACCCAAGTTGACTTATTTTCAAGGAAGAACTGAACATCAGCTCTTTCCAACTTGTAGCAAACATTCTTTAGTCATTTCAAAAATAATTTTCCAGAAGAAGCAGGCTTGGGTGTTGCTGAACAAGAAATTACAGTCTGCAAGGAAACAAAAGCATTTATTCAAAGTCTTAGAATTGCAATTCAGGGAGCACAGATTCAGGTAGCACCCCAAACTGTGTCCCATATCTTGGGGTTTCCAAGCATGGATTTTTTAAAGATAAGAAGATCATATAAATCATCATAAAGAATCATGATTGGTGGCTATTTGGGGCATTCCAATGGTCTTTCACGTTAGACAGTTTACGGATTTATTTTGTTTATGCTAATTCGTGAAGTCTAGACAGCCTCAGAAATACTGTTGCTTCTGGTTTTGCATACATTGGCAGTTTGTGATATTTGGTGGAGACATGTAAGAGTAACTTCCTGAATGGCCTCTTGACTCCATTTTAAATCTCTTAGCCATAGAAAATCCATTTTTGTTTTTCTTTTCTCACTGTAACCAGATAGCATGTCAGATGGACCCATGACCCAGGAGTCTTGCCAGAATGAGAAACATTTTGTTCCCTTCGTTTTCTTCTCTATACTTGAGCAAGCATCAGTAGATACAAGCAGTGAAACTGGTCTCACTCTAAAATGGACCCATGTTTGCCAGGCTCTTACCAATCTTTCTATAGCCAGGTCCCATTCAGCCTTTGCAGCTTCACTTTGAGTTTTGTGTGTTCATGTTCTGCTTAGATTACAAATCGGCAAAATGTTTTCTCCTACTCATTTTACAAGTTGCGTGGTTTTTTCCCACTTTTTTTTAACCCCATGCCCAAGACAGAGGTTGTCAAGCTACTTCAGTAAGACAGACAGTCCTTAGGCAGACCAGACAGTCTCTCTGCCATAACTGTTCAATTCTGTCGCTGTGGCACAAAAGACACCACAGAAATCACAAAAACAAACGGACCTGTCTTCCAGTTGGACTTTATGTATGGATGCTGCCATCTAACATTTGTATTATCTTGACATTTCAAGATATCTTATTGTCTTTTGATTGTTTTCAACCATTAAAAAAATATCAAAACCATTCTTGGCTTGTGGGCCAGACAAGAACTGGGCATGGGCAGGATGTGGCCTGCAGGCAACAGTTTGCTGACACCTGACTTCAAGTGTTAAATGGGGCTTCCTGAAGTTATTCTTAACCTTGACAAGGTGCTTTCTAGATCCTTCTTTCAAAATTTTCCGCGTAAGTAAAAGTTGTGGCAAGAGAGATCCCTCCCAACCCAAAGACTGACACTGCTGCATCAAGTTGGTGGTAGAGGAAGTTCAATACCCACAGTAAGACTTAGGTTTGATGTTTTTACTGCTTTCTGCTCCTGAGTGCAGCATTAATCCAACACCTGTTGCTAATCCTGGCTTAAACATATTAACAAGTGACCAAAGAGATGTTAAATATAATATCCTCCCACCTCTCCCCTAGAAGAGTTAAATACCCCACGCTGGGTTCTCAGAGCAATTTTTCATCCTGACCCACAGGCCCTTATTGCATGCATAGCTTTTGAGTCCCTTGTGGGAAGAACTGATCTAAAGTGAGCATCTTGCTTAGTACCCGAGTGCTCTAGGCATGCTTGACGAATGCCATTGCCTTGCTTTAATCACAGAATGCAAGGCTAGGTGAAGAGAGAGGGAGTAGCTTTCTGGAGCAAATTCCATTGAAAGCAAATGTCTATTTGGGAGGGCCTCTGGGACTTGGCAGCATTGAGTTGGGGAAAGAACGCTTTTGTAGCTCATGCCAATTTGGAAGACATACCCACTGACCCAAGAGACCAGACAAAATGGGGAGATGTGGGCAAAGGGAAAATCCACATGGCCTTGGGAAATCACAAGGGCTAACCGCCTCTGTCTCTCCTCTCCTTCTCGGTGGCCTCCACCACCACCCACCCCTGAAAGGCCCAGGGCACAGCAGCTAGCCAATGGGAGTATTCAAGCATCTGAAGTGCTGGAGTTGCTGCTGGTCATACTAGAACCTGTGGGCAGACCTCTTCAAAGAAACACTTGCTCCAACAGGAAACTTCTGCTCTAACAGGAAGCATCCTCCGACAACCAGATGCAGTGTTGTTAGAAGGGAATGCTCCCGCAGTGCCCCTCTCTTCAGCTCTTCAGCTCTTCAGCTGCAGAGGCGCTCTTTCTACTTTGCCCAAAGTGGGTCACTGCATTAACCACGTGCTAAAAAGTGCTTGGGGTTTTCTCCAAACATATTTTGAACTTGAAAACCAGGCTCTTCTTATACTGCTTCCTAAATGGGCTTGGAAAACATTCGCTTAGAGCAAAAACCACTGACAGAGTGTCAGATCCCAATACTGGTCAGTTGCTATATTCCAATGGCTAAGCTCTGTAGTTTCTGACCTTCCCTTGGCCGATGAATCACATATATAACTGAGCAGAGCTTCCTGTGATCTTTGAAAAGCTCTGAAAAGTTCTACCAGCATGTCATGACCGGCTCTGCTTTGTACGCATAATTCCCAGGTGGCCCCTGGGATTCCCAACACCTGTGGTACATGCCTGGTACACTCCTCTCCCCTAGATCTTCTTCTAATGGGTATCACTCCCATGATTGTTATGTTATAAAGTAAGGAGGAAGAGATATTGAAGGTGTAAGTAAAGTCCCTAATCAACTAGCTCTGAGTTCTTCAAACGGGAGATCATCTTGGGTGGGCCTGACCTAATCAGGGGACCTCTTCAAAGGAGGTTTTATTCTTCCTTGAAAGTGGAGACACAAAGCTACAGTTTCTCTCTTACTGGCTTGGAAGAAGCAAGTTGCCATGAGTTCTACAGCTACAAGTAAATGAATTCTGCCAATGAACTGAGGGAGCTTGGAAGTAGATCCTTCCAGAGTCAAGCCTCGAGATGAGAACACAATCTGGTCAACACCTTATAATTGCAAGATGAGAGTCTGGGAGACCCTGGGCAGAGAACACAGCTAAGCCATAGCTGGACTTCAGACAGCCTGAAGCTTTTTTGAACCCCAGAAAATCCTGTTCTTAAAACTAATCCATTCCTACTGCATGTAAACCCATTATAGGTGGGGACATTTTGATTACATTACTTCTGTTAAGGGCCTTTGGTTAGTTGTGGGACCCGGGGTGGGTCTTAATCCTCTTCCTGGAGTCCTTTATAAATGTAGGAATAAAAAGCCTCACACACAGAAAGAAGGCTGCAGAGACAGAGCAGCCTCCCTAAGCTGACGAACCCAGGAAAGAGAAAAGCCAAAGACGGAGCAGTCTGAAGCTGAAGGCAACAAAGTCTGGAGGAGCGGGGAGAGATGAGCGGCCGCCATTGTGCCCTCCCCTGAGCCTGATCGCCCACAGCTGCAGCTCAGTCAGACAGCATTGCTGATGATGCCTTCATTTGGACACTTTCACGGCCCCAGAACCGTAAGCTCATAAGCTAATAAATCCCACTATAAAAGCCAACTCATTTCTGGTATGTTGCATTGGCAGCATTTGGAAAACTAAAACACACTCAGAAACTGTGAGATGATAAATGGATGTTGTTTTAAGCATCTAAGATTTTGGTAATTTGTTACACAGCACAGATATCTAATACACCATTTCTAGCAAATGTCCAGTCCTAATGATATTGATGATGATGTTTTATAAACACTAAAGTATATTTTACGTTAGTGTCTATAAAAACTCACACAAACACATCTTGATCTTCTCACTGGTTCATGACTCCAACCTCATTCAGTTGGGGGAGTAAATCACATAATTAGCAAGAGCACAAGCATGGAATTTTACTGACCTGAGTCTGAACCTGGTTCTTGCTGTATGTCTTTGGGCAATACGACCCTGTAAACCAGGGGTTCTTAACCAGGAGTCAAGAAGATTTCAGGGGGTCCGTGAGTTTAAATTGAAAAAAAAATCAACTTATTATCTTTATTGTTCTCTGACCTCCAAAGTTGAGTGTCATAAAACTATTTGCCACTACATTCTGAGAAGGGGTCCATGGTTTTCACCTGACTGGCAAAGGGGTCCATGGAACAGAAAAAGGTTAAGAACCTCTGCTGTATACTCTGTACAACAGGGGTGATCCTAATACCTGCCAGGTAGTGGTGGTTCTCAAACTTGGCTGAACGCAGCTGGGGAGCTTTAAGAGGGCTGATGCCCAGGCGCCACCCCCAGGGATTCTGAAGTAATGGTAAGGGCCTGAGAAGTTTACAGCTCCCCAGGGGATACTCATGTGCAGCTAAGTAGGAGAGCCCTGCCTTAGGATGCGGCAGTAAGGAGAAACAAGATGTTGAGGACTTTCAATGGTGAGTGCCCAGGAAAAGTCACTTTTATTATGCCCGATTTGGGGTTACAGGAACTTAAGATCAGAGAAGGTCACACCCACATAAGCAGTAGCATGGACACCACAACTCAGGCCATCGTTTGCCATGTCAGATTTAAATCACCATCTATTTCTGTCCAACTAGGTCCCTGTTCCTCAGTTTTGTACAACCTCAAGTCTTCTAAAAATAACTAAAGTACAGGGATCTGCAAACTCTGCCCATGGTTCAATTCCTGCCATCACCTGTTTTTGCAAAGTTTCAGCAGAACAAAGGAGTGCTAAGTCACCCATTCATCTATTGCTTTTGTACCACAATGATAGAGTTGAGTCTTTGCAGCAGACACCAAGTAGCCTGCAAAGCCCAAAATACTTACTACCTGGCCCTGATTAGAATCAGTTTGCCAACGCCTGCAATAGTGGAACAACCAAGCAAGACTGTGGCTTATCGGGGTTAACAGCATAACTGGTATCCAGTTAGTCTATCCCAGAAAATGAGCAGGAAGACGGCCAAATCACTCCAATGCTTCACTTGACAAGAAAGCAAACTGAGTCCCCAGGAGGTTTTGGACTGCTTAAGTCATGACAGCTCAAGAGCCAAGGCAGGACAAGATTCCAGATTTTCTGACTTCCATATAGTGCTGCTTGTGATCCACTGCAATCTGGTGAATGGGGATATTTCATTTTATTCTGTTTGAACTTAATATTGAAAAGCCACCAATGACATCAATGGATTGGACAAAACACCAGCACAGGTTTAATTTTTTTTAATACTTTTTTTTTTTATTCCCCCACTCCTGCCCATGGCTTCCTAATCTGTTTGCTTGTTGTTTTTGCTTGTTGTTCATACTCTTTGTCTGCTTGCTGTCTGTTTTTTTCCTTAGGAGGACCAGGAACCAAACCCAGGACCTCCCACATGGGAGATGGGTACTCAACTGCTTGAGCCACATCCACTCCCACCAGTGCAGGTTTTTGGACCAAGAGGGCAACTCCAGACTCTGCTCATAATTTTTGGCAACAATGTAAACAGCACCTCTTCTATTGCTGATAGAAGGTATAGCTTTGAAGACACTCATGTGGAAGAACAAGATGTTCAAAAGCTTTAAGGAGCAGCTTTATTCTATTAAACTCTAAATGAAAGACGTTCAGTCCTCAATGGGCTTGGTTCCAAACAGAAAGCATTCTCTTTTCTGTTGTTTACCCAATGTTCCCAGTAGCTGAAACCGTCACAGCCCACTGTGTAACTATCAGACTATCTGTCCTCTCCATGGAAGATTCTGAGATAATGGGGGGTGGGTGATCACACTGGGGAGCAGGTTCTGGAACCTGCTGTGATTACGTGCTTTAACCAAACATATTAATCTAGATAAGCAACGGCAAGCCTGTACCCCTCCGGGGTGAGAGGCAGAAGGGGTCAGACCAAATAGATGCACCACGTGCATTACTTTGTGCATGTTCTATGAGCCCAATTGTACACCAAGTACGGTACATTGTTCAAAGAGGATGGATGCTTACTCTTCACTTCCAAGGAATGAACAGTCAGGCTGCGAAAAGTAGCACTGACACACACGAAAATAGAGAACAAGTAATTACCTTTGGAATACTGAACGTAAAAGGGAAAAATGATTCAGAATCACTGAGATCTGTTTGTTCTGCTAGCAAGAAGCCCTCCATAGAATATTTGTCCTGGTCCAAAAGAAATAACAAGCACAATTCCAAAGCTTCCAGGAGTTGGTTTTGGGGCTATGGTAGATGCAGGGTTATGACGTTTTCATTTAGGATGCTTGTCCATGGGTGTTTTTGGTTTTTCAAGTGTGAGCCACTCCTAGGGAAAGGAGGAGACTGGGGGTTACTATACTGTGCATAATTAAGCAACAGGATTTTGGGCCTGGGAGTGGCAAAATAAAAATTTACTACACACTGTAATAGTTATCTATTGTTGTGTAACAAAACACCACACATTTAAAAGAAATTAAGTTAGGCATGTCACAGTTTCCATGGGTCAGGAGACTGGGCACAGGTAGGCTGGGTTGCCTGCTCAGGGTCTCACCAGGCCACAGTCAAGGTCTTGACCAAGCTGCATTCTCACCTGAAGCCCAGGGTTCTTATCCATGCTCACCCACTGTTGGTAGAAATCAGTTCCTTGTAGCTGTAGAACTGAGGCCCTCGTTCTCTCACTGTCTCTCACAGGGCTGCACACACACTCCGAATCTCTCAGTCTTCAGGGAGGCCCAGGCCCGTTAAAGGGCTTGCCTGGTTAGGTCAGGCCCACCCAGAAAAATCTCCCTTTTGATGAACTCAGAGTCAAACGATAAGTAACCTAATCACGAAAGCACTATCCCATCATATTCACAAGTTCTGCCAACACTCAAGGGGAAAGTATTATACAGGACATGTGTGATCAGGGGGACAGAATCTTGGAGATCATCTTAGAATCCTGCCCACCCCACACACACTGAATCTGGGTTATAGGCACACAAGGGAAAGGAACAGTTACATAAATGGACCTGTTTCTGTTCAGTGGACAGCAAAATGCTTGGCCTGAGTTAAGAGGAAACTGTTAAGTATGAATATTGAGAAGGCAGGTTGCATGAGAAGGTGGGGCCAACCTTTGGATACACTCAGAGCCAGGAGGAATATCTGACTTAACCCAGTGAGCTCAGGAGTCTGACCCCTAGCTTAGTGCTACTCTAAGTACAGCCCATCAGCGCCACCTGGGAGTTTGTAAGAACTGCAAACTCTCAGGCCTCCACTCCAGACCCACCAAACCAGAGTTTCTTGGGGGTGGGGAGGGCTGCCACCTGTGTTTTAACAAGTTCTCTGGGTGATTCAGGTGCACACTCAAGTTCAAGAAGCACGTTAGCCAGTCCAGTATGATGTTGCTGTTGTATTCTACAAAACTCAAGAGTCTACAAAACATTCACAATGATCTTGATGGTGAGAAAGGAGTTCCAGGATACCTAAAAGAGACTGATACTTGCCAAACACACAAAGGTCCAAAAATCAAGATTACAGACCAGAGGGCCCTAAAAGAATACAATCTAAATCCAGACCTGGAGTAAAATTCAAGCTTGCCACCTGCCAGGTGGGTGACCCTGAGCCAATTCTCAGCTACTCTGTCTTAGTTATTTTCATCTATGAAAAGGGGGTAATAATCACACCAATGTCATTTAGTGAGCATTAGATACAACTGAACAATGAAAAGCAAAAAAAGCCAATTGAAAATGGGTAAAGGGTTTGAATAGATATTTCTCCAAAGAAGATATGCAAATGGCAAATAAGCACATGAAAAGATGGTCAACATCATAGCTCTAAGGAAATGTGAATCAAAATTACAATGCAATACCACTTTTCAAATGCTTGGATGGCTAAAATAAAAAAACAGGCCATAACACGTGTTGATGAGGATGTGGACAGATTGGAACCCTCACACACTGCTGGTGGAATCGTAAAATGGTGCAGCCACTGTGGAAAACATTTTGGAATTTCTTCAAAAGGTTAAATAGTGAATTACCATATGACCTGGTATATATCCAAGGTTAATGAAAACGTGTTCAAACAAAAATTTTTTCATAAACATTCACAACAGCATTATTTACAAAGCCAAAAAATGGAAACAACCCAAGTGTCCATCAAATGACGCATGGATAAACAAAATATGCTATATTCATACAAAGGAGTATTATTCTGCCCTAAAGAGGAACTAAGTATGGACACGCTACAACATGAATGAACCTTGACAACATTATGCTGAGCCAAAGAAACCAGTCACAAAAGACCATACTGTATGATTCCATTTACATGAAATGCCCATAAATGTCAAATCCATACAGAGAGTAGTGCAGAAGGGAGAACGGGGAGTGAACGTGATTGGATACAAGGGCTGATGAAAATATTCTGGAATTACATTGTGGTAATTGTTGCACAATATTGTGAATATAATTTTTAAAACTATTGAATGACACACTTAAAATGGGTGAATTTTATGGTATGTAATTTGTAGCTCATAAAAAAAAAAACAGGGAAAAAACCCCACAAGGATAGAGCTTTTCAGTGCCTTGGCACATAGAAAATGCATAAAAGGATTAGCTCTTTTATAAGAATAAAGAGAAATCACCTAGCCCATCACCGAGTGGAACAAGTACCAAAATGCATTCACGCACAAGCACTGCTTAGGGCTTCCCAGTCCAGGGAGCAGGAAAGTGACTCAGGGATTTCAAGGCTCCTTGGTAATCTCTGCTCTCTGGGAGCAACTCATCTGCCACCATTCATCCTGACACCTAAGCTCTGGAATATTTGTGCACCTGCTTTTCAGAGGCAGACATCTGAGCTGTACACCCTGAGGAGATGCCACACATATCTTAGGAGCAGAATCAGGCTAAAATCAAAAGCAAACAGCAGAGGGACTTGCTTTTCAGGGAACTGCTGGCCACCTGTGCATTTAAAACGACAACTTAAAAATATTTTTTATTTGAGAAGTTATAGTTTTAGAGAAAAACTATTCACTTTGCATTAGTGTGGTAGCCTTGTTACAATTGATGAAAGAATGTTATTATAATTGTACTATTACCTACAGTCCATAGTCGAAAACAGGGTTCACTGTTGTACAGTCCTACGGTTTTATTTAAATGTTTATTCTAGTAACATATATACAATCTATTTCCCCTTTTTATCACATGCAAATATATACTTGTGCTGTTAATTACATTCACAATGTTGTGCTACTGTCACTGCAGAAAGACTTTTCTCTCACCCCAAACAAATCCTGTACCAATTTAGTATGAATTCCCCATTCTCTATCTTGCCCTGGCTCCTGGTCTTGTGTATTCTAGGTTCTGATTCTATGAATCTGCATACTTATTTCATAACAGTGAGATCATACAATATTTGTCCTTTTGTGTCTGGCTTATTTCACTCAACAAGTCTGCCAGGTTCGTCCATGTTGTCACATGTATCAGACTTCATTCCTTCTTAAAGCCAAATAATATTGCACGGTGTGTATATACCACATTTTGTTTATTCATTCATGTTTGATGGACACTTGGGTTGTATTTTACTTTCCCAGCTGCTAAAACAAATACCATACAATGCGTTTTAACTGCAGGAACTTACTTGGCTCATGGTTTCAGTGTCTGAAAGGTTTGCTTCCTCCTAGGGCCAGTGTCTTCTGGCTTCCTCTTCTTATGATGTTAACTGATTATAAAGGACTCCAGTAATCTAGATTTAAACCCAACCTGAATCATTTGGGCCACACCTTAACTGAAGTAACATGTGGAAAAGATCTTACTTACAATGGGTCCACACCCACCAGGATGGAGACCAAGACCAAGACCATGTCCAAGTGGGGGTGCACAATTAAATCTACCATAAGCTGCTTGCATCTTTTGGCAATTGTAAATGATACTGCTAGGAATACAGGTGTGCAACTATCTCTCTGATATTTGCTGCTTTCCGTTATTTTGGATATGCCAGGTCACGTGATAATTCTATACTTAAGTTTCTGAGGAACTGCCAAATTATAACAGCGGCTGCAACATTTTACGTTCCCACCAACAATGAATGAGGGTTCTTATTTCTCTACATCTTCTCCAACACTTGGAATTTTCCTTTTTTTTTAATAGTAGCCATTCTAGGGGGTGTGAAATTATATCTCATTGTGGTTTTGATTTGCATTTCCCTAATGTCTAATGACGTTGAGCATCTTTACATGGTTTTTGGCCATTTCTGTATCTTTATTGGAGAAATGTTTATTCAAGTCTTTTGCCCATTTTTAATTGGGTTGTCTTTGTCGTTGAGTTGAAGGATTTCTTTATATATTTTAGATATTAAACTTTTATCAGATACGTGGCTTCCAAATATTTTCTCCCATTATGTAGATTGTCTATTTCCTTGATAAAGTCCTTTGATGCACAAAAGTTTGTAATTCTGATGACGTCTCATTGATCCATTTTTTTCTTTTGCTTGTGCTTTGGCATAAAGTCTAAGAAAGCAACACAAGGTCCTAAAAATGCTTCTCTATGCTTTCTTCCAGAAGTTTAATTTGGGACCTTATATTTAGGTCTCTAATCTATTTTGAGTTCATTTTCATTTATGGTGTGAGGGAGAGGTCCACTTTCATTCTTTTCCAAATGGAGATCCAGTTTTCCAGCACCACTTTGTTTTTGTTTGTGTTTTAGGTACCAGGGGCCTGCTTGAACCACATACGCTCCCAAAATTTATGATTTTTTTTTTAATGAGGCACCAGAACCGAACCTGGGACCTCCCACATGGGAAGCAGGCACTCAACTGCTTAAGTCACATCTGCTCCCCTACCATTTTGTTGAAGAAACTATTCTTTCCATATTGAGTGGACTTGATATCCTTGTCACAAATCAACTGGCCACAGATGTGAGGGTTTATTTCTGAACTCTCAATTCTATTCTATTGGTCGATATGTCTGTCCTTGTGTCAGTGCCATCCTATTTTGATTACTGGAGATATGTAATAAAGATTTTTGTTTTTAAAGAGTTTATTTATTTATTTATTTATTTATTTATTATTTATTTCTTCCCTGTCCCCTTATTGTTTGTGCTTGCTGTCTGCTCTCTGTTCATCTTCTATTTTTAGGAGGCACCAGAAACCAAACCGCCCATGTGGGAGGGAGGCACCCAATCACTCCAGCCACCTCTGCTCCCTGCTTATTGTGTCTCTCATTGTATTTCCTCGCTATGTCTCTTCATTGTGTCATCTCACTGCATCACTCTGTTGCATCACCTCACCACGCCAGCTTGCTTTCTTGCTCATCTTCTTTAGGAGGCACCAGGAACCAAACCTAGGACTTTCCATGTGATAGGCAGGCACCAACTGCTTGAGCCACAACCACTTCTCTTGTAATAAAGTTTTATTTGTTTTGAGGTACCGGGGCTGAGGATTGAACCTGGAACCTTGTATGCAGGAAGCTGGCACTCAACCACTGAGCCACTTTGGCTCCCGAGTTTGTTTTCTTTGTTTATCTGTCTGTTGTTTTTTCTTTTTAGGTGGCACTGGAGACCAAACCTGGGACCTCCCATGTGGGCAGCAGGCACTCAACTGCTTGAGCCACATCTGCTCCTCTACAATAAAATTTTAAATTGGGAAGTGTGAGTCCTTCAACTTTGTTAATTTTTTAAAGATATTTTGGCTATTCAGGGCCCCTTACCCTTCCATATAAATTTTTTTTTAAAGATTTATTTATTTTTATTACATATTTCCCCT
>PVKH010007368.1:0-20279 GCA_004027955.1 Chaetophractus vellerosus | reverse complement strand
TTTCTTTTTCTTTTTCTTTTTCTTTTTCTTTTTCTTTTTCTTTTTCTTTTTCTTTTTCTTTTTCTTTTTCTTTTTCTTTTTCAAGCAGCTGAGTGATTTGGGGGTTGGTTAGTACAGTACAGAGTTCCTAGAGGAAAAGTACAAAATGGCACTTAACACCAATGCCATTATTTATCTCGTATGGTTACAACTAAGGGTATAACTAATTTTTGTATTACTTATCATTTTTCTTTAGAATGTAAATCAAAGCCATTTACTTGAACTTGAGGTATAAATACAATAAATACACAACCTTGCAAAAATAATTTTCATCAATAACTGCTCTTTATAGTATTGGAAACTAAGTGTCTGTGCTGATTTGTATTTTGACTTAGAACAAGAAGAGAACATTCAACTAGGGAGGTTTATACTGCCAGTAAAGTTCTATAAGTTAAAAATTTCTTTCTCTTCCACAATAGTTACCACAGGCTGCACAATGTCCTGAGGGCATTCCTTATGAGAAAAATGTCAGTCACAGCTTTAAGACCTTACGTTGAATGGAACTAAGGAGAAGATAAGACTTCATCTTTATTTTCAAATAAGTGATTTTAATTTTTACTTTTTTTAAGATTTATTTTTTATTTTCTGCTTTTTGTCTCCACCCCCCTCCACACTGCGGTGATGTGCTGGGTCAGTTTCACCAGTAAGCGGTGGCCTTGCCCACTCTCGGGTGGTCTGCCCCGCTTGCTGGCGGCTCTGTCCTGACCATGGGTGGCTCCACTCTGCTCACAGGCCCCTCCGCTCTACCCGTGGTGGCTTTGCCCTGCCCATGGAGACTATGCCCTGCCCACAGTGGCTTTTGCCTTCTCAAGTGGTCCACCCACCAGGAGAGGCCCCGGGAACTGAACCCAGGGCCTCCCATGTGGTAAACTGGTGTCCTATCCACTGGGCTATACAGCCGGCCCCCCTAATTTTTATTTATATCAAAAAAGTTTAAATCAATTTATTATAAAGATATCCAAACCTTTATTTTTGCAACTTTCAGGCCAAGTCCTGCACTTCATTTATACAAAGTCTATGAGAAGATGTCAGTAAAGGTCATCTAATCTTCTTTAGTTTTTAAGTTTTTATTTTTAAGCAAATTTTCAAATACATAAATGTTATGTAAAAAATATAGGAGATTCTCATATGCCCCACTCATTCCCCTTCCTCCATTTTCCCACATTAACAACATCCTTCATTAGTGTGGAACATTTCTTATAATTGATCAACTCTTATTGAAGAATTGCCACTAACATGGATTATAGTTTACTTTATAGTTTACACTCTGTCTCGTGCAATTTTGTAAGTGATGGTAAAATATATAATGGCTTGTTATGTCATTTCAACATCATGCAGGACAATTGCAATGTCCCAAAAATGTCCCACTGTTATATGTATTTTTTCCTTTCCCTCACCTCAGATCTTCCAGTGGCCACTGCCTCCACATCAATGATAAAAGCTCATCCATTGCTAGAATAACAATGATTCTTTAGTAGGATAATACTAAGTCTACTTTAGTACATTGTTCATTCCCCAATCTTGAAGATTCTGGGATGATATTGCCCACTCTGCCTCTAGTGGAGAGGAGTCTTAGATCCCATGGGGCTGATGGATGAAAGTATCTTGCTTTTAGCTGTGGACTCTGATCCTTGGAATGGGCATTGCCCATCATCATCAACTGTCCTGGGTGAGTCCAATGAACTGGAGAGGTCATGACATCATCTATTTAAGTCCTTGGCACAATACCTGGCAATTAAGAGTACAGGATGCCTGAATATGCCTTTGGTGATCTTTAATAGAAGATAGTTTCTAAACCTGAGAGATTTATGCTAGTCATACATTGTTTAACATCTTGTTATTAGCAAAAATCAGCAAACCATCTTTTTTTTTAGGTCCTCATGTGTTAACATGTTACACAGTTCTCTAGTTACAAGAATCGTTTCTTTGCCTGTACTGTACAGAACAATGACTACAAACACAATATAGTAAGTATTCAAGAAGAATGAAGAGATTCTTGGCCACCAACATTGCACATTAGGAAATGTGTGTTATTAACAACTATCTCTTCTACATTACTTCTTATTGTAGGGGGTGTATGCACAACTTCATTCCCAGAAAATTTTGGTAAAAGATATTAGTTTTCCCTGTGCTATCCAACACAACAAAGAGAACTTTATGCTTTTATTGCTTGAATGGTCTCCAAATCCTGGAGAAAAGAATTCCTGTCTTGGCCAGGGGACCCCCTTCCAGCCAACCAGGTCACTTGTCTTTCCCTGGTTCAGGCTAACGGGGAGAAGAGAGATGCACCAGAGACTCTGCCCCTGCTGGTGATGCTCCCTTTCTTGCCACCAGCCCAATTTTGGGAATTGGAGGGAGGTCTTGTTTACCTGCCACCCAGGATTTCCTGTCACTGCACCTGCAGCATTCACCTGGCCGGGACATTGACTGCAATGAGACACTCAGGCCACCTCCTCCCCCAGTTCCTCTCAGGCAGTTGTGGTGGAAGCTACCACGCAGGTGAGGAAGCAAGTCTGAAACTTTTTTCATAGTATAATAAACAATATTTTTAAAGAGGTTTTAGAATCCTGAAAAGTTACATTGAGAGTCTGAGGGATTCCCATGTACCCCTCTCCCTCTCCCACATCATCCATTTTTTTACATGTAGCCATAAAATTTATTATGATGTATATGTAAAAGCCACTCATTTAAAAAAATGCACATTTAAAAAATGACTCACTTGTAGTAAGGACTAACCTACCTACTGTAATAATCTTAAAAATACAACCATTATTGTGACATTTATCAGTACTTAACACATCTAACAAATACTGACAGTTTAAAATAATTCATTCTGTGCATTTTCCCCCATGGGGCTTTGATAAAGACAGAGCCATATGGTGCTGGAGCACCATCTTCCTTCTCAGTTACAGTTTCTCCAGACCCAGAAGCAGACACAATAACCATTGTTTTATTTGGTGGAGCTGTCATATGTTTCTCAGCAATAGCTGCACAAACAGCAACAATCTCATCACTTTCAAAGATATAGTCAGGAATGCACTTTGATGAGAAACCTGTTACTTCTACTGATGAGTCAATCTTCTTAATCCTCTATGCCACTTTCTGCTGCTCCTGGAGTGTTCTTGCCCAATAAAGGTATTCTTTCCATATTTCAGGGTTCATTGGATAGATGTGAAGGACTACTTGAAAACTTTGAATTACTTCATCCACTTTGTCTGTCAGCTTTCTTTTGTCATATTGTTATATTGTATACCTTCTTATCCTTTATTTTACCCTTCCAATAATCTTCATTTCTAAATTCTCCAAATCTCCCACCCATGTTTTAACTTTATAGGCTGCAGGATCCCCTTAGTATCTCTTGCAAATCTGGTCATTTGGTAACATATTGTTTGTCTGTGAAGACTTTGACCTCACCCTCATTTATGAATGACAGCTTTGTCAGATACAGAATTTTTGTCTGGCAGTTTTTTCTTTCAGTACCTTAAACATATCATTCCACTTTCTTCTCTCCTCAGTGGTTTCTGATGAGAGGTCAGCACATAATCTTATCGAATTTCCATTGTATGTGATGTTTGCTTTTCTCTTTCTACTTTAAGAATCCTCTCTTTATCTCTGATATTTGTCATTCTAAACAGTAGGTACCTAGGATAGGTCTATTAGGATTTTTTTCTGTTTGAGTTTTGTTGTCCTTCTTGGATATTGACATGTATGTCCTTCATAAGGGCTGGGGAATTTTGGGTCATTATTTACTCATGTATTCTTTCTGAACCCTTTCCATTCTTTTCTCCTTCTGGGACACTGATAATGCAAATGTATATGATTTTTGCATTGTCATTCAATTCCCTAAGATTCCATTCTATTTCTTCCATTCTCTTCTCTTCCTGTTTTCCAGTCTTTTCCAGTTAAGATATTCTGTCTTCAAAAATCACTAAATCTGTCTCCAAGCAATTCAAATCTGCTCTTATTTGCCTCTAATGGATTTTCAATCTCATCCATCTTGTCTTTCTTTCCCATAATGTCTGTTACTTTTCTTTGCAGGCTTAAATTTTTCTTTATGCTCTCTCAGTGACTTCTTAATACTTTTTGTTTCTTTAGTCATATATCCTTTAAGTTCTTTGAAGTGATTTAGTAGTTTTATGTTATTATCACTGATTAATTGTATTAAATCATGTATCTCTTTAGGATATTTGATTTGTTCTGTTTCTTAGTAGGGCTTTTAATTTTTTGCTGATGTCTAAGCATCTGAATATGTTGGTGTATTTACTCTGATGGCTAATTTCTCTCTCTTGCCCATTGTTTTTTCCCCCACAGCTTTTCTTTGACATTTGATTCAACTTGTTATCAGTGTTTAAATTATCCAGCTTAAGTTTTCAGAATCAGGCCTGGGACTCACTAGGGGCATGCAGATGTTCTCTCAGGGGTGGGTACAGAGAACATGAACAGTTTTTTTCCACGCAGTTTGCAACCAGCCTGCAAAATGCTGCAGTCAGCACACCTTTCCCTGAAGGATTTCAATCTCAGCTCTCCTGTGTTCCTGTGTTGAATCTCAATATTGTATATTCAAAGTGGGTTCTGCTGGCTGAATTCAATGAAGAAAACCACTCTGCCTAGCCTCCCCTTTCCCTTAAAACAGCTAACAGGGAAGGAGATATCTGTTCCCCTCACAGTTGGCTACAATGAGCCAGAGTTTTTACTCCAGCTTATTATGTTGGGGGATAGGGTGGTGAAGCCTTTCCTGACTGACATGGAGGCATGGTAACTCATGTTTTTCTTTTTGGCTTCTTTGTCTCTCTGTCTCTCACCCTCCTGGGAGTTGTGTAGCACTGCCATGGACTGCTGACCCATAAAGCAGGTCCCTCAGACAGCTTTTGGCTATTTCTCCATTGATTTTGTGAGAACATTCATCCCTCCCTTTTGTTTATCACCATCTTCCCACAATCCTTTCACAAGTCTGAATTTTTTAAGCAATAATTTTCCATTCCCCTTGCCTCAGTCTCTTTGTAAACTGTAATCTAGTATTTTTCACTCTGAATTTGCTTCCTCTAAGAATTTCACATGAGCAGGGTCATACTACATTTCTCTTTTGTATTTGTATTATTACACTTGGCATGATAACTTTAAGGTTTATGCATGTAGGAACATGTATCATATCTTCATTCCTTTTTCTCTCCAAGCATTTTTACTGAGATGAATTTCACATAACATGAAAGTAACTATTTTAAAGTGAACAATTCAGGAGCATTTAGTACATTCACAAAGTGTTGCAACCACCACCTCTATTTCCAAAATATTTTCATCATCCTAAAAGGAAACCCCAGACCTGTTAAGCATTCACTCTTCATTTCTTCCTCTCAGCAGTCCCCAACAACCAACAATCTGTGCTTTATCTCCATGGATTTATCAATTCTGGATATGTCATATAAATAGAATGAAATGATATCTGACCCTTTGTGCCTGGCTTCTTTCACTTAGCACAATGTGCCCAAATTTCATCAATTTTCTAGCATGTATCAGTACTTAATTCTTAGTGATGAATAATGTTGAACTTCTTTTCATGTGCTTCTTGGCCATTTGTCTATCTTCTTTGGAAAAATGTTTGAGTCCTTTGCCTGTTTTTGAATTGTATTGCTTCTATTTTGTTGTTAATCTGGATATTAAACTCTTACCTATTAAATGGATTCCAAATATTTTATTTTGTTAAGTAGGTTGTCTTTTCTGTGTTTTTTTTATTTGAGAAGATGTAGATTTATAAGAAATCATGTAGTCTGTAAGGAGTTCCCATATACTGGTTTTATTATTAACAACTTGCATTAAGGTGGGTTCCAGTGTGTTGTACAGTCTTATTTTTATTTATTTAGTTATTTTAATTTTAGTAACATATATATAACCTAAAATTTCCCTTTTTAACTACATTTAAAATATGTGAATCAATTTCTTAGTATGCATTTTATATTTATACTCTGAATTGATGGGATGTACACCTATTTTTGAAATGTTGCCATGGGAACTTATTTACAAAGATGCATTCTGACTTTATGGAACTGAAACCAACTCAAAGATTTCCCCCTTTCCTTCTGGCTCACTTTCCTTGAGACACATCTACTTTACTGAATTTTCCTACTCATCTCAATATTTATTTCCTTATTTGGACACTGTTATCATCTGTCTTTGTAACTCAATGTCTTTTAAAGAACTTGTTATGGAATTCATGCTGAAATAATATTTGTTGAATGGAGGGACCAAAAGATCGGTGGCTGGGTAAGCAAATAGTAGAATCTGGACCTGAAAAATACAAATTCATTGAATTAGTGAAAGCCTGTCACTTGGAGAAGAACTTCAAAATCATTGACTGAAAATGATAGCTCATCCTATTGTTAACACTGTTTAAGATTATTGTACATATTATCTCATTTAAATTTGAAGTTCTTTTATGTGATTATTATCATTTTTTCTTTGTTACCAATGTGGAAGGAAGGAGTTACAGAAATTAGATAACTACCTCAAAAGTTACAGAGGTAGTGAATAGGCAGAGGTAGGGTTTGGGTTCAAATCTAGACTATCTGAAGTGAGGACACTCCCTTAGGCATCACATTGTATTCACCCCAGGAGAACATTATGGCAATAATAGTTAAACCTCAAAGAGTTCAAGACTTCTTTTGAATTAAACTCCTTCATCTGGGAAGATGCTCCCCATACAAGGAATTTTCAGTCTCCAGTGGATGCAGCCCCAAAATAAATCAAACATAAGTATAAAACCCTTATTGGACAAGTCACTTTCCATTCACAGTTTTCATATTTTAACATATCCTCTTGACCTCTGGATATTTGTAAGTTATTTGTCAAAGTGGTTATTGAGGAACTAAATTTCCTGCATATTTTAATTTCACTTCCATTGATTTTAGTGAAGTTGAGCACATTTTCACAATTATAAATTATTCTATTTTGCTGTCTCATTGATTCACATTCTTTGATTCTTTAACTTTTTTAGTATGTTTTATTCTTATTTACAAATTTTTTTATTTTTTTATTCACAAATTTATAGGTTTACAGAAACATCATGTGAAAAATAAAGTACTCCTATGTACCACCCTATTGTTGACAATTTATTTACTGTGTAACTTTGTTATAGTTGAGTAAAGGATATTGAAATTGTACTATGAACTATAGTCCATATTTTACATTAGGCATATTTTTTTACATTTCTTTACAACCACATTGTTACATTTTAAAATATCAAATATATTCTGAATATTTTCCTTAGTTTTTCATTTGTGGAACATTTTCTTTATAATGTTTTTACGTTCAGGTCTTCATGGGTTTGGTCCCATCATTAATGTGCTCAATTGTATTCCTTTTTTAAAAAAATCTCAATTTATGCTAAGAGTGTTAATCTATACTTTCCTCCACATGTCTTATGCTATTTTTAATCTTTCTTCCAATTTTAAATTATGGCAACTGATGGTAAAGATACGAGTTTAAGTTTATTTCCTTCCAACAAATGATCAACTGTATAATCACCATTTATTTTTAAAACTTTACTCATTGATTTTGATACCACTTTTGTAATTTAATCACTTTTATTTTACAGGATTTACTTTTTATTATTCTGCTGCATTGATATATTTATTTAAACGTAAGCCAGTTTCTCAATGTTTTGATCAACATGAATTTATTACAGATTTTAATAATGAGTTGGCAAATATTTCCTCTTTATTCATCTTTTTAAAATTATGACCCCAAAGTATAGTTTGTGGAAAATATGGTTAATTTTTCTATACCTGGGTTTTTTGTTAAAAGGTGAACACTAATTTTGCTGGGAGTGACAATATATTTAGCTTAATTATCAAACTCACAGCCATTTCAGGAACCAAGGGGTTATCATGTTCCTATTACTGATATAATGAATTATCACAAACTTAGTGGCTGAAACAATACAAACTTGTTACCTTTCAGTCTTAGAGGTTAAAATTCCAAAAATATCTTGCAAAAATCCTGATGTTTTCCAGGGCTGTGTTTTTTTCTAGAAACTCCAAGCAAGAAGCTTGGGGCTTAGAATCCAGTCTTCTGTGGGCACAGGAGTAAACAAGGTCAGAATTGATCAGAGGCAAGGGAATTTAAAAGAAAGAAGAGGTTTGAAGAGTGAAAAGAAATTCTCAGACATTACAATATTGATAACCATAAAAAGGGTCACAATAATTGAGCATGTATCTGTGGTATTAAAACTTTACATGTAGAAAGGAAGTTTATTGTTTAAAATATCTAAACAGGCACCTTATGGAGCAATAATAGAAAAAAGTTTGAGAAACACTAGCTCAGATCTATGGAAAAAGGGAAGGTGTTGATTATAGGTAAGTCTCAGAGGACAGAGCAAAGCACAGACAGGAGTAGCCCTTTGCTAAAATCTTCTGCCATTTGCTTCTCCAGCTCTGGGTAGTACCTCTTCATTCATTACATTCCTTTCCTCTTTTTTTTTAATTCTTTTTTTTGTTACATATCCTCTCCTTTTCTGCTTGTTCTTGCTGTGTTCATTTTTTTTGCATTCTTCTGTGTCTGCTCTGTCTCCCCTCATTGCAGCAATGTGCTGAGTCAGGTCACTGCACAGGTGGCTCTGCTCCATTCATGGGTGGGCCTGCTTCTGTTCATGGGTGGCTCTGCTCTGTTTGTGGGTGACTTGCCTGCCTGTGGTGGCTTCTTTTTTGCCCTGCCCACAGTGGCTCTGCCCAGCCCATGGTGGCTTGCCCTTCTCAAGGTGGTCTGCCCACCCAGAGAGGCCCCGGGAATGAAACCCATGGCCTTCCATGTGGTGAACCAGCACCCTATCCACTGGGCAACAGCCGGCCCCCATTACATTCCTTACTATTTCCACTCCTTTTCTGTGTTTGGATCATTCACAAATTCAATGCCATGGATTATGTGCTAGTTTTCCAGGCTGCTATGACAAAGAGCATGCACTGGGTTGATTTAAGCAACAATTTATTGTCTAAGGAATTTAAGGCCAAAACTCTCAAATCAAGGAGTGGGAGAGGCCATCTTCTTTTAGCTTCAGTAGCTTTGCTTGTGGCACTTCTCTATCATATGGTAGTGTCATTGATTTACCCCTTCTGTGTGTTCCTCAGAATTCTGGCTTTTTATCATGCCTCCACTAATAGGAATAGAAGATCATACTGAGTCTCCTGGGACTTATCCAAATAGGATTTTAGAAAAATCTACTCACAAATCAGCTCACACATGAAGAGGTAATATATTTTCAAAGCATCCTATTTAAAAGTGGATTCATGCCTGCAAGAACACGTGTTACATTTAAGTACATGGCTTTGAAGGGTGTACATAATTTGGTCTCACAAGTTTGCCCTCTGAACCCCAAAAATATATGTTTTCCCTTAATGCAAAATACCCTTATTTTGTGGGAGAAGCTTCACAATATAAGCTATTAGTGTTCTCTCTCCTGTGGGAAAATGCCTTTCCATCTATAGAACTGTGGAATCTGGGCAAAAGATTCTCTGCTTCCAAAATAAAGCAGAGCTATTTTGTTTTAATAAAACATTTCAGTACCAGAAGGAAGAAATTGGAAAGAAAACAGGAACCTCATGTCAGACACAAGTCTGAAATTCACCAGGATAATTTCCATTAGATTTCAAGTTGTGTCATCTGTGGATTGATGCTCTATCCTTTGGGCTTTCTGGAGTGGAAACTCCCCTCTTTACAAGTGCTCTTAACCTGAAAACATGTTGGTTATGTTTCTTTTGAGAAACTTGAATCATACAGATTCCTTTCCTCATTTGCTGGAACATCCAGGCATTACAGTGTTTATTGTTACTTTGCCTTCAAAAGCCAGCATCCCCACTGTCTCCCAATACACACATGCATTAAAAGAAGACATAAATCATGATGATGGCAGAGAAATTATTGGTGAGCATCCCCAAATGGAAACTCAACAAATTCTCAGCAACACAAACTGGGATACATAAACTTAAATGTATTAACACAAAGGATTACCATGAATCAATGACTAAGATTTTTCTATAGCCATTTTCAAAAATAGGGGTAGAGTCAGGGAAAAAGCCTACAAAATAATATATAAATTATAATTAATTTATATAAATTATACAAGTAATCAAAATTGACCTATAATTTAGAGTTAGTAGAGTGTTTTTCCAAAAATGGGAAAGTTGTCTAGAACAGACATCTGGGAAATTCTAAGGTTCTTGTTTTACAGGAGTATTCATTGTAAAAATTCAGCCAGTTAAATATTTATAATATACTCTTTTGTGTGAGTAATATTTTTGGTTAAAAGTTATTTTAATGTGAAGTGACAGTAAGGAGATAATACATTGGATGGCTTAGTAAATATATTGATTTATCACTCATATACCCTGAAATGTATAGGACAAAATGTATAGAAGGTAGACACTTTTCTTTAAGAAATGGAAAAAGTCACATATTATGTAAAATAAAATAGGGCAAAATGTGCAACCCAGTCCTGTATTCCAAAGTATATATTTATTGTGTAGGATTACTAAGATTTCTTATTTCCATGAGTAGATGTTAATCATCAAGCACAATACATTTAGTGGTGACCAGAAGTTTTGAGGAGAGGGGGAGGGAAGAATATGAAGAAAATGGGGCATTTTGGGGACATTGGAATTGTTCTGTAAGATATTGCAATGACAAATCCAGGCCATTACACATTTTGTCAAAACCTATAAAATTGTACACTATGTCGTATAAACCATGATGTAAACTATAGGACATGGTTAGTAACACTGCTTCAATATTTGTTTATCAATTGTGACAAATGTACTACACTAATGAAACATGTTTTTAATAGGGGAAAATATGAGAGGGAGAAGTTGTGTAGTATATTTTCTTATTTTTAATCAGTTATTAAATAAGCTTTAAGTGATTTTGACAATTTTTTTATTTTGAAATTATTTCCAACACTTAGAATAATGTAGAAAAATTCTTTAAATTTAATAAAATTCACTAATTGTTATTATTTTACCCTGTTTCCTTTATCATTTTCTCTTTTTGGGTGGGAGCACAGTGTTCTGGAATGGATACCAAAACCCCACCCCACCCCAGAGGTGAATAGTAGACTCAAAATTCCCTATATTTTCTACATAACTTTTCTGTAATCTAAAACTTCTTTTAAAATAAAGTTTAAAAAATTATTCTCTATGATAATACAATTTATGATTTAAAGTTTTTTTTTCACAAAATTTAAGATTATATCTGAATTTAGGGCAGGTTTCTGTTTCATGAAATGATCAGATGATCACAATTTCTGGTTCTCAGGCTTTGAGCCCTGAAATCACAAGCATTTCCCTTGCCCAAGAAAAAATGACACTTTGATGACTTCCTTCCCAAAGAATCTTTTCAGAGCCCTCATCATTTCTTTATTCCTCAGACTGTATATGAAGGGGTTCAACATGGGCGTGACCATTGTGTACATCACCGAAGCTGTTGCACTTGAGTGTGCATTTGGTGATGCAGTGGAACTAAGATACACACCTAGGAGTGTACCATAGAATAAGGAGACCACTGAGAGGTGAGATGCACAGGTGGAAAATGCTTTATACTTCCCCTGAGCTGATGAGATTGCACGTACAGAAGAAATTATCTTGGAATATGAATAAATGATACCAGTGAAGGGACCAAAAACCAGTAACCCAGCTGCAAAATACATCACTATTTCATTGAGGAAAGTGTCAGAACAGGAAAGTTGGATCATCTGATCAAGGTCACAGAAAAAGTGGGGGATTTCCAAGTCTTTACGAAAGGTCAGGCGCAGCACCATTAAGCTTTGTAACAAGGAATGCAGTGCACTCATGGTCCAAGACCCCAGAACCAGCAGTTTACAGAGCTGGGAGTTCATGATGGCTGTGTAGTTTAAGGGGTGACAGATGGCCACGAAGCGATCATAGGCCATCACAGCCAGGAGGAAGTCATCTAACCCTGCAAAGAGCACAAAAAAAGTACATCTGGGTGAGACAGCCTGCATAGGTTATGACTCTGATCTGTGTCTGTATGTTCATCAGCATCTTTGGCATTGTGGTCGTGGTTAAACAGATGTCTATAAAGGACAGGTTGGATAGGAAGAAGTACATGGGTGTGTGGAGTTGGGAGTCAATGATGGTGACCAGGATGATGAGCAGGTTCCCAGAGACGGTTGTCAGGTACATGGACAGAAAGAGGCCAAAGAGGATGGACTTCAATTCTGGTTCCTCTGAAAATCCCCAAAGGAGAAATTCTAAAATTCCTGTATTATTTCCTGGTTCCATGTGTTTGATGTGACTAAATGGAAAGAAAGAAAGCACGAAAGAACATGACTGATTTCAAACAAACAACCATTACTAACCTACCTATAATTTGTATTTTGGAGTCCAGAAATTAGATTCTGGATTTTTAAAAATCAAATCAAAACAAAGAGTGCTTTCTTTGATTAGCAATTGCTCCCCTACTTTCAAAATATTCCCCATTTTGTCATACATTGCAAGATTTTTATGGAAATTTATTTATTCATTTGTGTAATAAATATTCAGTGCAGCTATTCTTCAGGCACTTTCTAAGCAATGGGAATAATGTGCTGGAAACAAGCTACCTGAAATCTGATGATGGAGAAAGAAAATAAGCAAGCAAAAAAAAACCATAGCCATATAACGTGTCACATGGAGGGAATGGCTAAAATGAATTTAAACCAGGGCAAATTGAGAGCCCCAGAAGGGGTGCTCAATATTAAGGCAAGAGTGGCCAATAGGGAAACATTTGAAAAGACTTCAAAGCAGAAGGCAGGAGTGATAGGGATATTAGACATTTATGACCAACAGTGGGATTGTCCAGGGCAAAGGCCCTAAGGAAAGTACTTTATTGGATATTCAAGGTCAATAAAGAAGACAGAGTGGCAGAGGAGGAGTAAAAGGGGGTAATATGAGAGGTGATGTCAGAGAAGTTTAAGAACAAGGAGGCCCCCAATGATGAAACTTCAAGACACAGGGAGTCCCTTATCTTCATGTTACACTACTTGCACTTTATCGAGTTGGTTGCAAAGGTATGTTCTTCAGGGTTCTCCAGATTAAAGAAACCAGCAGAAGATAGATAAATAGATAGATGATAGATAGATAGATAGATAGATAGATAGATAGATAGATAGATAGATAGATAGATAAATAGATAATACATTCATGAATATACATATATATGTAAAGATTAAGATAATTATAATAGAATTAGGCTCACAAAAGCATGCGAATTTGTGAGTCCAAATTCTGTAGAGCACTCAAGTAAAAAACTCAATGAATTTAATGTTGAAATCACCCACTGAAGATGCATGCTGGAGATTCCAATGAATGTGATGATGAAATCCCTGGGAGTAAATGGATGTTAGAAGCAGAGATAGATATTCTTATTTTGTGATCAAGGAAACTCTACACATTCACTTTAAGGTTTCCCTGATTGGATGAGAAGACTTCCGTCATTGCGGAAGGTAATCTCCCTTGTTGATTGCAGATGAAATCAGCCATAGATAGAGTCAACAGACTAATGATTTAAATCCATCTAGGAAACACCCTCACAGTAACAATAAAGCAAATGCTTGCTTGAACAAACAGCTGGACAACGTAAGCCAGAGAAATTGATACATGAAATTTACCATCACGATCCTCACTTAATAAACTTATAACCAACACACATCTCCTTAAATGGTATTTAATTGCTAAATAAAGTCAACATCATAGACATACTTTCATGTAACATAATTCAACTGTCTTCCATACTACTGGAAATGTACTAACACTGCCCCCAGAAGAGGATGCAAGAACTTTTGTAATATTAATTATTACCTTTTATAGCCTGTAATTTACATACTGTAACATAAAATTAATACAATTTATTTAATATGATATAGGGATAAGGGAGAGAAAAAAACAAAGATATTTCCTTTATTCTTATATAGAAATGTACCATTACAAAACAAGGAAGAAATAACTCATTTCTGCAACTGGTTACATGGTCCTACATTATATATAATAACCTCCTTCTTCTACCTATTCCATATTCACTAAATCCTCAGTAAGCACTTCAACTGGTATCTGCTATTTTCCTGGTTTAGTAATCCATTTTTCTATTTTGACAGAGCTGGTCTATTAGCAGTCTGCCTGCATTGGGTTGTTGCAGTTTTCCATTAACTTTAACAACTTGGCATGTAGTATTAAGAAATACCATGTAATTAGGATCAATCAGTGCACCCAGTATAGTAACTCCTTTCTTTGCCTGTTGATTCAGAGGCAAGAGATGCCCAAAGTGGTCCACTGGCAATTTTATCCTTCAGTTCAGTGGAAACATTATTGGGTATCCTGGTGAGAACCCTCTTCCATCTGGAAATGAGAGTTCTATATCAGCAGAGCATAATGTTGAAGATATAGGGAACAAAAGATTTCTGAAGAATCAATAGGGGTAATAAAATATGTGGTGCCACTTACATTTCCATAGCTTATTTCCTGGATCTGTAAACCTGCCTGTGGGAGAAACAGCACCTTAGAGTCCATGCTAATTTAAACCTTCTTGGAGACCATTGCCCAGAATTGCAGCATATTTCCACCCAGCTCCTAGAATAACTGAGTCTTCTAAAGGCCGTTCCACGATTCTATCAATCCAGCTGCTACAGCATGATGGAGAACTTGGAAAGACAAGTGAATTCCCTAAGCATGTGCCACTTCCAACATTTCTTTTGCTGTGAAGTAGGTTTCTTCATCAGAAGCAATGCTGTGTGGAATATAAGTGTGGTGAATAAGGCATTTTAGAACCCACAGATGGTAGTTTCACAAAAGCATTTCATGCAAGGAAGCAAATCCATATCCAGAGTATATATCTATTCCTGTAAGAAATACTTCCCCTTCTGTTATGAAAGTGATCTAATGTATACAACCTGCCACCAGGTAACAGACTGATCAGCAAAACTATGGTTATATATCAGGGACAGAGTGTTGAAAGTTGCTACTGGCATATTGGGCAGTAATCTACACCTCTAGTCAGGTCAGCCTTGGTGAGTTGAAGTTCATTTTGCAGAGTCCATGCATAAACTCCTTCCCTACTACCATGGCTACATTGTTCATGATCCCATTGGGAAATGAGAGAACAAGTACTCCTGTCCACTGATTATTAAAATTCTCCTCTGCTAAAATGATCCTCTGGTTAGCATTCATGCAGGGTGGAAATATCTTCTTGTTTATTGCCTATTTAGAAAGTTCTATCTGATACTTCTTCTCCAAAGTATTTGCCACCAATTTTCCAATCATGCTCTTCCAAAGTCCTAATTATCCAGTCAAATCACTGGCCACATCCCAGGAATAAGTATAGAAATGATACATGACTGGCTATTTCTCCTTCCAGGCATAGTTCATAACCAGGTTCACTGTATGAAGTTCTGTCCACTGGGAAGATTTCCATTTACAACTGCCTTTCAGGGATGGCCTAGAAAGGATCTGTAGTACTTCAGCTGTCCACTTACAGGTGATACCAGTATATCAGCAGAACTATCTCAAAACAAGAGCCAAATTTTCCTTTTTCAGACAATTAGTCATAGGGAACTCCCCAGGAGGCTATAGCTGCTGCCTAGAAAGCAGAAGGCAATGAAACAGAAGTGGAGGATATGGACATTCAGGTCACATCCTCCTGCAATGTACTTGTGACATCACAGCCAGTATGAGCAAGATCTTATATAAAACAGTTCCATTTTGTGATGGAATGCTGCTGTGCATACCCAAATTGAAGGGATCAAAAGATACCCAGCTCAATAGGGCCTCCTTGTAACTTGGTGGCCCATGGTTAAGAAAGTGTTCAGCCACTAATAAGACCCAGTAGCAGGGTAAAAGGAGATTCTCAAAAGGAAAGTGTTTATCTACAGGTGATACAGATGATAAGAGAGATTTCATCCAAATTCCTTGTGGTCCGTATTTTGATTCTACCATAGGGTTAGGTCAAAGATTTGAAATGGCCTCTCTATTCACCACTGAAACTTCCAGTACTATTGAATCATATGCATCCTGAAACAATACAGACCCTCTTCTTTCCAAGTCATCACTCAAAACTAGCAACATTTCAGGTCATTCTGTAAATGGGTTGGAAGACCACACCAAAGTGAGGAATATTTTGGCTCCAAACAGGACAAATAGTTTGTTGTGTTTTTTTTTTGCTACTTTTATAGTTGTAGGTGAAGACAGATACAACACCTTATAGTTCACATTGGAAGGGATATCTCAACATGCCCTGCAACACTGGACACCAACAAATTTCACAGTGGTGGAAGGTCCATGAATTTTTATCAATTTTTCTGCCACCTTCTGACATGCAAATGTCTTACCAGCAATTCCAGAGTAGCTGCCACTTGCTCACCAGGTCCAATCAACATAATGTCATCAATAGAATGGAACAGTGTGATTTTTGTAGAAGGGAGAGACAGCCATAAATCCTTGGACTAGATTATGACATAGGCCTGGGGAGTTGATGTGCTCCTGAGGCAAGACAATGAAGGTGTATTCCTCTCTGGTTTTGCCAGGTTCAAGCAAACTGTCTGTGGTGATCTTAACTAACAAGTATCAATAAAACAGCATTTGCTAGATCAATATCTGCATACCATGTATGTTTCCTAGCTACCAAAACAAACACCACACAGTGGGGTGGCTTAAACAATTGGGGATTTATTTTCATACATTTGTGTCTAGAAGAAGTCCAAATCAAGGTGTCAACAAGGCAATACGTTGTCTTTGAAAACTGTGGAGTTGTGGGGATGGCTTCCAGTGGTTATTGGGTACTCAGCTTTTCTCTCAAATGATGATATCATCTTTTTTCTCTTCCAGAATTTTTTTCATTCCAGTTTTTTCCTGTTAGGTTCTTTCTGTGGTCTCTTCTATAAGGCCTAGAGTAATAGGATTAAGACTCATCCTGATTCAGTTGACTGCATATTATTTTTTAAATGATATCTTCCAATGGTCTTATTTACAATGGGTTCACACTTGCATTGATAGATTAAGTTTAAGACCATCTTTTTCTGGGTTATACAATTCAACCTGCCACATTTGTTACTATGGATGCATTAATTTGCCCAAGAAATGATACCACATGTAGAACAAGAGCTGCATTTGGAGTCAGAACCTGGTTAAGTTTTTTATAATCTACTGTCATCCTCCAATTTCCATCTGTCTTCTGCACAGGAAAAATAGGAGACTTGAAGGAGATGTTGTGGGAATCCCTAACTCTGCATCCTTCAAATCCTTGATGGTGGCACTAATCTCTACAATCCCTACAATTATCCAGTATTGTTTTGTTTCACTATTTTGCTGATTAGTGGCTTCCGTTTGGCCTTTCCTTCTATAATAGCCCTAACTCCACAAGTCAGGGGACCAATGTGGTGTTTCTGTCCATTACTGAGTATGTCCATTTCAGTTATACACTCTGGAACTGGGGAAATAACCAGAGTGGAATTAGTAACCATCTGGAATCACTGTAGAGACAAACATGGGCAAAAACTCCATTGACCTCCTGACATCCATTAGCTCCTGCATTATAGGGATGCACAGTGAAGTTTTTGGTCCCATGGAATGCACATCATTTCAGATTCAACATCTAATAAACCCTAAAATTCCAAACATTCCTGTATCCCCACCACAGATATCACCTAGGTAAAAGGATTCTAGTCTATTTGGGGATTCCTGAAAGAATTTTTTTTTGCTGGGTTGCACACCCCTTCTCCAAGCCTCCTGGCCTTCCCTTGTTTCAAGGAGTTCTGGGTCTATAACCTGTCTCACATCTGGGAACTGATAGAAGGCAATGATTTTAAGTGTGAGTGTGTGTGATTCAAGGCTTTTGTTCACTTCACCTAGAAACTTCTCCATAAAAATAAAAAGTCAGAATCTAGTAAACTGCCTATCTATTTCACTTCTAGGTACCCCAAAATCAACTAAAAATGCCACATGTCTGTGAGTCATATCATTCTGAATACAGCTTTTACTTTGTTGTCCATTAGGGTAGCCACACCCACCTTGTATTTGGCAATTAAGTGCTACCACTTGGTTTCTGCAATTTGAAATCCAATCTTCCCTATTGTTTTTCCAAGTTCTGTGATAACAGTTCCCACATTAATATCGAATATACAGAAGAAAGTGACCACAGGTTATTTCAGGTTAGTGATGATGGAGCTTTCCTTACAATTTATTTCTCTCAATTGTGGTGAAAGGTATGTCCTCTGGATATTCATTGGGTAGGTGAGCAGCCCTTACATGATTAATCCACTCCAGCTGTCCAATCTCTCTAAGCCTTTGGTTCCCATCATCTACATTATACCTGAACAGTTCTGGCATTTCAACATCACTTAATGTAGGACACTGTTTTGTCCATGCTTCATCAAACCATCTGAAAAAAAAATGATACAGCAATTCTAACCCATTGAGTAACATGGCTGAGTCCAGAATCTCTCCTTATTGAGCCCATATCAATAAATTCAACCTGATCCAACATTTTTCCTCTTACTATTATACCACATCTTTCATATCCATTCCCATACATATTGACCTAAATTCGTCTGTCAGACACTGGAAATTTCATGCAGTCCTTTTGGAGTGTGGCACATCTACCCATGGTTCACATTTGGTACCTCAACTTTTGGGGCATGTTGGGAACTCATGGTAGTTCTATTTTGGGAAAAAAAGAGGTTTTATGGCAATGGGTCATTTGAGGAATTAGTAATATCTTGAAAGCCCATTACTTCTGGTATTCCATTACAGTTACATCTGGTAAAACAGGATTAAACTCTTCATCTGGAAGTGGGACAGCTAATTACTCAGGGCAGACAGTAGGTCATTTGGCTGATTCCTCAAGGCCCAACAGTACAGGTTTATCTGGCAAGGAAACAGCAGAATCTTGCATATCAATGTCTGAAACTTCCTGTCTATCATCAATATGGCTCCATTCCAATTTTTAGGATCCCATTCCTTCCTCATGAATGCCTTTGCTTTAATAACATATACTCTGAATATTGATAATTGAATTTGCAATGTAATTCACCACTCACCCAATGAGACTACACAGCTAGTTTTCAGATATCTAAAACCTGCAGCTACAACAACTATGAGTTTCCTTCAGAGCACACATAGCAAATTTCATGTCCTTCAGGTGGTGTAGAGATGAAAATTTGAATCCTTGAGTTCAATATTTATCAACTTTATCAAGTAAAAACCAGCCATTATATTTTTAACTTCGTAAGTGTTTAACTTCATAAAAATCAGTTAAAATGTCAAAAAATACCATCATAAGCTTTTAATTTCATAAAACTAGTTAAATATTTAAAAATACCTTTCATCTCATGAGCATTTGAGTAGCAGGATTCACTGGTGATATTTTGAGAATCTCTATTGTGATTCCATTCCATGGACTATTAGTGTATTTTAGATCACTCTAAATACCATAATTGCTTCTGCTAAATCTAGTCAGAAGAGAGAACTATTTGAAAATCCCAGAACACACTCAGAAATTTCATCCTTAAAATTAATGTTCCTTAAAAATCTTTCCAATGGTATCAAATCTGTATTAGGGTTCCCCAGAAAAACACAATTGTATTTACTATAAAATTTGGCTCCTGTAACTATGGGGATTGGCAAGTTTGAATTCTATAAGGTAGGTAATAAGCTAGAAACTTGATTAAGGTGAATTCAGATTCCCCAGGAGAAGCTGGCTGTCTGAAATAAAGAGAAATTTTTCTTTCTGACTGCTGAAATTCCCTTCTTAGAAATTCTTCTTTCTGACTGCTGAAATTTCCTTCTTAGAAATTCTTCTTTCTGACTACATAATTCTCAGTTTTCCATTGAAGGTCACAACTGATTGGATGAGGAGACTCCTCTCCTTATTAAACAATCCATTTTTCATTGTAAACACAATCAACCTTAGATGCAATAAGCTGACTAATGATTTCAATCCATCCATAAAATACCCTCACCTTAATAATCAGGTAAGAGTTTGCTTGTGCAATCACAATAGCCTAGAATAGCTTATAAATGAAATTAACAATAACAAATGCTTACAGCTATGAAAGGGAAGCACTCCTGTTTCCATGGGCAATTTTATGTCCATACTCTGTATTATAGAAGACACATACTAGAATTTACAAACTAAAGTACCCATGCTCTGATGACTGTGCAAACCACCAAATACATATATACCCAGTTAAAGAGACATGCACAGACACACATGCA
>PVKH010007367.1:0-20267 GCA_004027955.1 Chaetophractus vellerosus | reverse complement strand
GTTTTCTGTGTAATGTCATCCTTCTCTACTGAACTGGACGCCAGGAGTGCATGGACTCAGGCTTGTTTATTGCTCTCTTTCCAGCACTTGACAAAGTGTCACATATACTTGCTAAATAATTGTTGAATAACTACAGAATGGGTGAAGGGCAAATACAGGGAGCACTGCTTTCCCGAATCGTAGCAGAGTAAAGTCAGTCTAGAAAGTCTAGCCTGAAAGAGGACATGCCTGACAGCCACCTCCGCAAGTCTCTTCCTTCTCTCTAGAACTTCCCCCAATTTTTTCCTCAAACTTAGCCTTTCCTGTACTGCCGATTCTCTTTGACCATGAATTCTTGGACTTTTCAATGTAAATCAGGCTGGCTCAGAATGGACACCAATTCTCCCAGGCATTTCTTCCCTTCAGCAATATTTAATTTCACCGGGGTGGACAGTGCAGACTGTGAGGCCCATATGAGTGGGATGGGGTTTTTAATATAAATATCATATATAAACATTTTATGTATAGAATATCCTTGTTCTTTGGATATATTAAGTGTTCAAGGAACAGGATGTAGGCAACCTGTTCTCAAATGTTTAGAAAACAGATAGAATGATATAACAAACATGGCAAAATGGAAAGAGTTGGTGAGTCTGGGTATCTGGGTAGGGGTGTATTGGAGGTCTCTATATTGGTTTTGTATTATTTTGCAATTGTCCTGTACCTTTGAAATTATTTAAAAATGAACTAAAAAGTAAAAGAAAAATTAATTGAGATATTATATTTGTATCTTTTTAAGACATCACAGTATATTGTGAGCATTTTCCCATGTCATTATAAATATCTTCAACAGTATGACAGCGACAGCTGTAAAACTGTCCATCCAGTGTATATACCATAATATATTTAACCAATTCCCAATTATTGGACGTTAACGGCATTGGCTAGAACCTTAGAAGTGGGATTACTGGGTCAGAGGATATGAGCATTTTTAAGGCTGTTGATACATATCACCGCGTGCACTCCAGGTTGCGTCCATTGAACTTGTATGCAGCGGATGACAGTGGCCCTCTCATTGCACCTAGGCCAGTGTAGATTGTTGTTGTACCTTAACTTTCAACTGTAGAGGTGAGAAATGGTATCTCATTCTGATTTGCAATTCTTGATCTCGTATGATTGAAGCTTGTTTTCCAAAAATGTTTTTAGACGTTTGTAAAATATATTGTTTTATCTGTGAGAACATTTTGTGATCTTACAGGTTCATTAGAAAATTTAGGAAATAAATAAAAGTATGTATAAAATTCTAGTTATTGTCTGTTGAATGTCACCTATCAGTAACAACTATTAATAATATAGTGTATATTCTTCTAGGGTCTTTCTTTGATGTATCTCTATATATTTACATATGTTCTTAGTGAATATATATATATATAGAATTGGGATCATATTATAAATACAAAAAAGAGTAAATCATATTGACGGCTAGAAGTTGATAAGTGCTATGGAGGAAAAATAAGCAGTGCATGTGTGTTGTGAGTTTGGTGGGGGCAGAGTTTTAAGAAGGGTGGCCAAGCCAGGACCCTCTGCGAAGGTGACATCTGAGCAAAGACTTGAAGGAGGTGAGGGACATCTGAGAAGTGTATTCCAGAGAGTGGGAATCACCAAAGACAGAATATGACTCCCCAGTTAGTAATGAGATCTAATTGTTGGGAGAACATTTCTGCCTTACCTTCCTCTCTCATACAGAATCACACTAATTTCTTCCTAACTACTTATTTCAGTAGCAGACTATGGACAGTTACTCATTAATAAGGAATGCAATTTTATACTCAAAAGAGAGGTCTAAAATTTCAAAAGCTCATATCTAGAGCTAATTTTGTTTGTCAATATATATGAAAATATACATTATATATATATATATAGAGAGAGAGAGAGAGCAATCTATATCTAGATATATGTATAAAACTCTGTTTTATCCCAATCTTGCTTATGGATAAAGTTTCCAAATATGAGCTCTTTGCCCATTGCTTTACGTTTGAAGAATAAACTAAAATTTAAGCCTATGTGATTGGGATTCCACAGAGTTAAACTATTTTCCAAACAACCACTTAGAACAAACTATACTAAGTAAAGAACTATGAGCCTTAACAGAAGCAACCCTGGCAAACAATTATTTTCACTGCAGCACTGAAAATACGGAAATGTGTCTGGATTAGCAGTGGGCACCTAAGGACGACACCTAATTAGGCCAATTTACTTGTACACCTCCTTGAATAACGTTTTATTTACAATTCTCCCTCTTGCTCAAAGTCAAGGTAAAGTAAGGAAACATCATCCACAAATGATCGCCTCATCTATGTACTGTGAACATAAGCTGAACTACTTGAACAGTCTGGTGAATGTCCTACTCATGTAGAAGTTAGCTTTTCACCTGATCTCTCTTGGATTTCAGGTGAGCATTAAAGTGTGAGGCTCTGGCTGACGAACTGATAGCATTAGTTTTGCCAAGCAGAGAGTGCTATCATATCTCATTCTCCTTAAGAAAAAAAAATGGATAATTCCTTCTACGAAATGTGAGCAAATTATTCTACCCTAAACCGCACATAAAGCAAGAATAACTCGGTAAATAAATATTTCCACCATACCCTGGGAACATCTGCTGTGAATTAGATGGTGCTCAATTATTTAGCACCGTTTGTTTTTGTTGTTTAGTTTTGTTTTGTTTTAAGAACCCAATGGTGTTTCTGGAATGAAATGGCATTTCTTGACTCTGGAACAGGTGAGTTATGACATAAGTTATTTTAGGTCACTTCTCTAGAAGCAGAGCCTAAGATTAGGATTCTTGTGCCAAGTGATTAGCAGGAGAATGCTCTCATGGGAAAGGGAATAACTATTTAGTTATGACAGGGAAAGGAATGAGCAAGGAGGTAGACTCAACTAGAGCCTCACCCCAGCCGATTCCACGGAGAGCTCTGGAGCGTGAGTTGCAGCACAGAGTTGGTCCCAGGCTGAAGCATAGGAACTCGTGTTTGGTACTCTAAGGTGAGTTTGTCATTGGCCTAACAGGGCATGGGGCATGGGTAGCCTCCCATGCCAGGAGATTCCCATTCGACCAGTGGAAATTTCCCCCAGAAGGGGACTGTTTGGAATTGTTCACAGTCAACACTCCCAGCCACAATAGCACCGGCCAGGAAAAAGGATCTGGACGAGGCATAAACCAGCCCAGATGGTGGATAAACCAAATCCAGCACTTGGATTGCACTAAGGAGTTTAAAGATTGTCCGCTGTATCACCAGAATGGATTTCAGTTTGAGAAACATGGAATGAAGCTTTTATAAACTCTTTCCTCACTCTCGAAAGACTGAGATGATGGTGAAAACTGCTACAAATATGGGCAGCCCTGGGCCTCTGCTTCTTTATCTGCAAAATAGAGAGCAGATGTCCTCTCTCAGCTCGAAGCCTCTTCAATTCTAAAATGGCTTTTGAAAGACTTTTGTGTTTTACAACATCTGCTTTGTTCTACTATCCCTACGTACTCCAGCGTATCTGAATTTTCTCTGCATGTTGCATATTGAGGGACCCTGGGTGGCATGTAGGGATTGGCCCGGGTTTGGAAGTTGGGCCTTGATACTCAGTGAGGTCTGCAAACCATCAACACCACCTGGGAGCTTGTTAGAACCGCAGCCCAGACCCACTGAGTGGAAATCTGCGTCTTGACAAAGACTCGGGTCAGTACTGTGCACATTGGAGTTTGAGAAGCACCATGGGGTTTTGTTGACGTAGCCTGACAGGAACGTGACTGCCTCTTCAAATGTTAAGTCCTTAGTGAAACTGTAGGTCAGAATGGAACTAATTAAAATCACCAAGAACCAGTGGAATTGAACCACTTTCTGACCAGGGCGAAATACTTAAGGCTGCCTGGCAAGGACCTGCCAAAATTGCCTGATCTTTTTAAATCCAGAATTTTTCATCCTGGGGTTCAGCCCTGAAAAAAAAAATTGTGGAAATTATTAGCCTTTGTAACCTGTCATATACCTCCTCTGGTTCCTGTTTTGGCAAGTCAGCTGAGGGTTCTGGAGGAAACTATTCAGTAGCCTCTACTGAAACCTTAGAAAATTGTACTTTTAGGGGTTATAAAAGATCAGGAAACCAAACTGATTTTTGTCTGCCAAGGACTGAAGGAGTGAGTCATTCTTATTTGAAGGTTGCCAAATCATCTATCATTCTAAATTAATTCTCATTCCCTCTAACACTTGAGAAGCACCAAAACACACTTGAAAGATGTCCTGGAGAAAACCTAAGATACAAGAGCCACTATTTGTACTCGGAAGTGCTATCACCTTAAGAAATTGATGATCTACACGAATTGACTGGGGTTAGCATTGCCAATCAAGTTGGAGTTCTTTACAGTGTGTGATATTTGGCGAGATTTATTGGCATTCTGTGGGCCTGAGGGCACCCATATATTGCGCACAGTTCTTTTCAAAATATGATCGACTTTTACAAAGATGCATATATGTGTGAAAGCTATAAATTCTTCTCTTTTAAATATCGCACTGTCCCTTTGGGAGAATCTCCTGGGCATAGATAATTACTCCTTTATGGGGAATGATGAGTCACAAAATTTTTTGATTCATATCTACACTCTTCTGGCAGGTTTCTGGCATGAATCACGTGGAAGTGAATGAAATAGTTTCTAAACTTTAATAGCACAGATATATTCTACCTCACATTCTGAAAGTACGTGCAAGACAGGATAAGATAGGCTATTTCTGCCCCACCCATTATATATTTTTTTCTAAAGGATGGTATGAAAAACAATAAAATAGACAAATCTCCCATCTCACTTGAGAAAGATGTCCAAGAAGAGGGTCTTTTGCTGGTCAACAGACCAGGACAAAAATCTATTGAGAGTGGAGGTTATTAGCCCTTAAACATTCTGAAGTCCCCTTAATTTTTCATGTATTGAATAGTTTTTTGTGTCCCTACTAAGTGGCTGGCATTTGATTAATTTTGTGAGGATCCAAAAAAGGAGTAAGACCTTATACCTGCTCTTAATGATATCAGAGTTTAATGGGGGAGACAAAAATGCAAAGCAATATTTTATTTAAGTTCAGGCGTGCCTCTATTAGATCTATGAGCAAAGCATTGCCTGTATCTAGAGAACTGTAACTACCACCACCAAGTCCCAGGAAAGCTTCCCAAAGGGATAGTTTTAAGGAATCACATTTCTCCAGGGGGTTGAGGGGAATAAAAGCTTCCTAGACTAAAAGCAAGACTTGAACCATTGCAATAAAAGCAGCTGGTATTTGTTGAGAACTTAAGAAGTGCCATGGTCTCTGCCAAGCACTTTACGTGTGTTAGCTTATTTTAATCCTCACAACATCCATGTAAGGTGTACATTATCATTAGCTGCATTTAATACATGAGAATTTTGAGGTCTATAGAGAGTGATTTGTAAAAATCTTAATCACAATCACGCAACTTTGGATCGTTGGTGACTGCGTAGAGAATGGATTGGGGAGGTGTTAACTTGCTGCAGCCTATTAGGGGAACACCTTTATAGCCAGGTAGGAGAAATAACGAAGATCAGAACTGAGAAGTGTAGAGTACTGAGAGGGAAGAGGTATTTCTGAGGCAGACGTGGTATGTCTTGAGGACTTATTGCTTGGAGAGTTCGTTGATGTAGATAAAAGAGTTAATGATCACATTTGCTTTTCTAGGCTGGGTCTCCAAATTAGACAGATTTCTAGATTGGGTAGCTCTGTTTCCCCCAAATAGTTGAGATAGTAAAAGAACAGCAGGTTTTAGGGATACTTGGAGTTTTGTACCTTCAGAGTTGTTGAAACTGGAGTGACTTTGGGATATACAGGTGAAGATTTCTAGCAAATATTTGGCAGTTAATGTACCAAAAATGTATACTTACACGCCTGTGTGCACACACACGCACGAGATTTAGGGGCTGAACATGGTACCATTTATTTAGTCTTCAGTTAAGATCCTGCTGCAGGATCTGAATGTTTTACACACTGAAGACCCTAAACAAGTCAAGTATTTGTTGAATGAATGCCTGAATTACAACACCAAGAATAACATGAAGGCAGAGAAAGTTCTGTGATTGAAGTAGATTTAGTCCTTAATTTCACAATTCTCCTGTATATTTCAAGGAAAAAGTCTCATTCCTCCCTTTTCCAAATCTGAAAAGCTACATTGACAAGGTGCTAAAAAGAACTGCTCTTCTCTTTTAATCATTTTAATGCTTGTAGGTTGAGAGCAAGGTAAATGGAGAATATTTATTTTCATTCAGTGGTTGAAACAAAGGATATTCAGAAGGGTACGGAAATTAAATCTACAGTGGATCTAAATTTGATATAAAGCTTTAAACAAATGCCTGTGTTAAGAAATCTGTTTTATCACCTGGGATTGTTTCGAAGTTTATCTAGAACTATTATATTTTGTTTTATTATAACAGTTACAGCCATATCCCAGTAGATTCTATTTCTTCCTGAAGGAAGGAATGGAAGTGATAATGGACCAAATTTTGCCATTCGGTGAAAATGTATTTCATAAAGAGATCTTGTAAGGAAACACCTCTGCAGATTTTTAAATGCTGGTTGTCTCTTTGGATATCCTACATACGGGTGAATCTCATGGCAAAAGCTGTTAAGTTTTTAAAAATTCATTTCCTTGTGCTAAATATAGTTAAATCTTGCATGCCAGACTCATTGATATAATTCACTATTGTCGAATATTAATTGACCATCACACACACATATGCATTCAAGCAAAACAAAAATGAAAACCCAACGTTTCAATGCCACAATCTTTCTTCTTCCTTTCCATCATTCCTTGAGTGCATGGCCTGCAAACAGCAGGTAAATAAAATTGCTGGGATATATAGTTCTCCAAGCAGTGTGGTTTGGTCCCTATCAGAGAGTAGAGAGAGCAAAGCCTCGGGCTGAAATGGAAAGGATAAAGAGGGAAAATCAGTGTGTGTGTGTTGGGGGTAGGGGGTATTGGGGGGAACAGAAACTGGTTCAAATCGATGCCAACATTTAGAAAAACAAAACTTCCGGAAAGAAGGAATGTCCAAATACCCGAAACAAAGCAGAAAAGTCGCTATTAACGCAAATGCCATATTATAAAATTTAATCATGTGACCAAGAAAAAGGACAAGATGGAGATAACATGCTTCAGTTGGGTATTTAAAGCAACCTACTGGCTGTTGAAATGATACAAGCAAAAAGAATGTACTCTGTTTAAGGAGAAAATTATTCTTGTAAGGGACAGGCATTCTTGCTGGGTTCCCATGGCGTCCACTTCAGGGTTAGTTCTCAGACTTGGTTTCTTACCAGCATCTAAGTGCAAAGGGCCTTGCTCTTTCGATTTGTGTTCTAGTGGAAAGAACAAAGGTTTTGAATCAGCGTACGGGGGATGGACATCCAAACTTGTCACTTGGTACACGTGCAATCTTGGTTAAATCCCTCTGACTTTTCAATGCTGTTTTCCCCCTCAGACAGATGAAGAAAGTAAACCTCACATGCTTTTTATGAAGCTTTAATGTGAAAAACGTAATTTAAGGGGCAACATTGGGGAGAAAGTACAGGTCACCTCATTAGATTCAGCATTGAAAATGTTATCTCAAGGATCACTGCATCCACAGACAACTTTAGAGCTGCAGAATCTGAGAAGCTGGCCTTAGGAATCTCCTCCAACAAGCAGTTCACAGCAGTCTACACTGGGAATTCTGGAGGGGTGATCGGAGCGGAAAGAAAGCATGGGGGAGCCTGCCCCTTGCTCCTTCGCTTTCAGATCAGCTGTGCTGAACATGTGAAGCAAGACTAGGAGCGAAGGGAGCAGAGTTCTTTAGGTTATCCGCAACATAGTTTTACACTCTGAAAGGTGACAAGTGCATGAGGGCACTCAGAAAACGATGGCTCTGCTAAACACCAGGGACAGTTATTTTTCTAAAATCGCTGGGGCAAGGCATGCATGTGCAGAGATACGCTGGCTCTGGGCAATGGGCATCTCTTCACTGGAGGTCAAATGCCTGAATCCTGCTTGACTTGAGCTCCTGAGGCTTCCATTATCTCCTCATTGATCTGGAGAGGGGAGTACAAATAAAAACCAAACGACTGTTTCCAACAACAAGGAATCTTTAAATGTGCATCATTTGGCAGCGGCATTATCTTAAGATGATTATCCAGAGTATGGATGTTTATGGCCTCGCTCTAAGATGCACAATGTAAGATTAACAATCATGGTGTTTTTTGTGTAAATGCAATATTTCTGCTATTGTGTTTGTGAAATTCAGCTAGATAATAATTGATTCCATGACAGTATTGGCTAATTTGCCAACAGTATAGTATAAAACACATTTATACAGTCAATTACACCCAAGTGCATGGCCTATTTGCTTTATAATTTCATAAACTTGCCAGCAATTTAAATAAAAAAGTTCCATTAAATTATCATATCATGTGATGGAATGATATTGCCAAGTATATTAAACCATGTGTGTTCAGCCAGAATTAATTAAATATTATTACTTTTTTCTTATTAACACATTGAACTTACCCTTCCTACTCTCTACTCGAAATAGAAGCCTATTAGTGAACAAAGTAAACTTAAGGGCAAAGTTTAAACATTTCCCTGAGGGTGTTTCATTAAGAACCCTGGTTCTTTTGTTTAAACATTTGCTCTTGGTAAATGTACTTGTATTGTGAAAATATTTTATGTTCTTAGATATGAATACTGGAAAAGTTTAAAGAATACCTTTACTTGAATTATTCGGGTACTCAAAAAGGGAGCGTAGATGTCTTTAGCTCAGAGAAATTCATGATAGAAACTCAGTCTCATTTCAGTATTTTTTATGATTCTGTTTTTATTTGTGAGTGCATGAATCTACCGAATGTTAGTAAGGGGAGATACAAAGCTGGATAGTTTAGCAATTCAAAGGTGAATAAAGTGTAATACTTCCTAACACAGAAGATTCCTGTTTCATATGAAATAAATTAACCAGGCCTTCTCAAGGGACTCATAGTTCAATAAATCTACAGTGAACAATAAGAATTACAGCCTTAATACATTGCCTTGTTTTACTTTATGAAAAGCAAAATATAAAGGTGAACTTCTACCTGCTATCTACTAATTACACTAATTGAGAGCTCAGGGTTGCAGACACAGGCACACACACTTTGACCTTTAGTTCCAATTTTGTCTTTGTCCACATCGTAATTTACCAGGTTGACCCATATTTTTACCCATTTGGAATGATGAGAGTTTTTTTTTTTCTTTTTTCTTCCTCTTGCTTTTCTATTTGGTATTTTTTTTTAATTTCTAAATATTCTTTGTCATTTCTTTCATTTGATAAATACAGTTTTCTTTTCTCTTATTCATAGAACAAAACATGTGTATCCGTCAAAAACAGTCAATGTCCATCGAAAGCAAAAGGGAAATTAATTCGGAGCATAGCAAGAATTGGTGGGTGGCTGGAGGGTGCCTTGACAAATGGGCAAGAACCAGAAAAGTCCCAGAGGCTGGGCAGCAGGGCCACCTCTGTGCCCGAAGGCATGCTGTAGCTCAGCTCCCCAGGCACTCTCCTCAGCATCAAAGTCGTGGGAGAAGGAATGAGTGGCGGGTGCCCCGAGGCTCTAGGTGAGAAGAGGGAAGCTCTAGCATCTTTGTTCATCATGGGGAAGCCCTGTCATCAGCCAGGGCTGCAGACAGTGGGGGCTTCCAGCAACAGGAAGGTTGATTAAGGTGAAAAGTGAGTGTGTGAGTGGTTGCAGCACACCACCAAAAAAACAAAAGAGCATTGTTGAAACAATTGTGAAAACTTAAAACAATAGGAAAGTATATCAAATTAAAAAGTGAAAATGCCTTCATAATTGTTTTACAAGAGATAAGCAATATTAATGGCTTTGTTTACATATTTGCAGTCTTTTCCATATTTGTATCCAAATATTGTTTACTCTATCGTATCATATCATATCATGCAAATTATTTTGTAACAATATTTTAAATTTAAAAATTAAATACAGTTAACTTTCTCATTTTAGTAGATATATAGATATAGACAGATAATAGAGATAGGGGATAGATAGATAGATTGATTTACACTATCCATTTTAATGTCTTCCTAGTGTTCCATTATATGGATTTTCATACTTTAATCAATTTCCTATTGATGTGTATTAAGAATGTTTCTCATTTTCCCATGACTAGAAACATTTCTGTACTTCATCTTTGCCTTATTCTCCAATTATTTCCTAAGGAACAATTCTTAGAAGTGGAACTTTAGGGTCAGAGAGTATCCTCATTTCAGAAATATTACCAAATTGCCCTCCAGAAAGGTAGTGACAATTTACACCTCCACAAACTGGATGTGAGATATAGTAGTCAAAATTATCAACTTCTTCTTCGTCTTTCCTTCTTAATCACCAGAAAGGTGTGAAAAAAACCCTACACTTAAACATAAAGATTTATAATTACTAGCACTTACCTTAATAAGACAGTGCTTGGAACTGGGTAAGCATGACTTCAACAGCAGTCTACTCAGACTCAGCAGGAAAAAAAATTATTGCAGATATTTAATTATTATGGGCAAAGAAACTACCTTGAATAACAGTGTAGACAGGAGTCTTTAGCAGACAGTATATTTTAACTTGCTTCCTGTGTACTTTGCTAAACACAGTGCTACTTAGGCTATGGGGGTGACTTTAAATTTATATAATTGTACATATGGAAGCTATGAATCAACCAGAAATCTGCTTGTTTGTGATAGATAATATGAATAAAGAGATAATGTCAAGAGAATTTAGATTTGGACAATCATCTTTTCCCCTTTACAGGCTTATTGAGAATCTACCTTATTTTAATAATCACTTTGAAAAATTCTTACATTTAGGGAATCCTTGTCCTTGAAGCTTTATTAAGGCTTATCTTGAAAATTTACAGTATTTCCAAAGCATTCCAGAAATCAGGGAAACTCACTTGACAAGAGGAGACTGTATTAATGCCAAACCCAAAAATGTGAAGATTTTGCTTATTCGAGTGAGTGGTGTTTTTTGAATAAGGCAAAATCTATAATCTTAGTAAATATTACACACTATTATTAAAGAAGCAAAAAAAGAATTGTGCTGGAGTTAATTAAGGCTTTAAGAAATGCTTGCTTTTATTGGCAAAAAAAATTTTTGTTGCAACAAGAAAACTAAAAATTAAAAGGATGGTTGGCAGCAATATTGATATGCTAATGGATAAACATGCTAATTTAGAAAAAAACTAATCAGCAAAGACATTGCTAATGGAAATGTACAGGAAAATGGCTAATGCTGTATGCAAGCGTGGTATCTACAAAATTAAGAAACCCGTTTTGTTTTCATAATTGTAACTTGAGAGTAAGGACTTCTCTAAGCTTTGTTACAGGAAGATATTGACATACTTGCTGGGTTCTAGAACAGCTAATACATACACAGACATTATTGTTATATCCACTTATATGCAATAGAGGAATAAGGTGTCAATTCTCCCAGCGTCATGGGGTCTAGGTGGTAATTTCCTCACGAGAAAAGTGGGCAGTGACTTCTCAGATAAAACTGCCTCTGCTTTTGATGGGTATGAAGTGGTAACTCAGTTGGCAAATTTAACCCCAAAAAATATAATTACTGATCTGAAGATAAGCATAGCTCTTCTGAGTAAGTCCTTTGAGTTGCTTGGTCTTCTGAACCTCCAGGTAGGTCCTCAAATGCCTATGGGCCCCAGGCTAGGAATTTCAATGAGCATAGTGGTCAGGAGTAATACTTGGGAATGGCCAGTATGGAGGCAAACTGGGCCAGATAATACTCATTTCCAGTGGAAAACAATCAGGCCGGAATGAGCCCCTCATGTTGACCACTCTTGTGATTTTTCAAGACAAGTTGGAAAGATGAGCTTTAAATGAAATCTCCTCAAATTGTGGACTGTGAACCAGTCAAGTCAGGATTAAGCCATTCAGGTACAAATTTTCTCCCCTAACTCTCAGCACCCTTAGCTGATGTCTAAGTTCTGGGAGTATATGAAGCCTTGTGGCTTTCGGGAGGAGTCTCACCCTGGCGTTCTGATTCTGTCTTTCCTGGCTTCTCCTGACACGTGCTTCACTTGCTCTGGTTCTCAGGGATGGTCAGCCCTCCACATTATCATCTGAGATGTAGACACACATTCCTGCCCGTTCCCTGATATTTTCACCCTGTCGTCTCTTTAACCTACCTTTAGGATCTGCTGATACCCTGATATTCCCTCTTTCTCAGCTAACTGCAGTGCCTTCCCCAGGACCCATGAGATAGTTTGCCTCTTCTCCCCTGGCAAATTTGCAGCCACAAGAAGCTTGGCAGAAATTCCTGAAGTCATTTCTACTCCTGACATCCCAATAGCCTTCCCAGCCCTCTTGCTCCCAGGTCATGATGGACCTGAGAACTCCAGCATGATGTTGCAACTCCATTGTCTCATCTTGGAAACCAACACAGGCCTCCTCAACTCCCAGAGCCCCAGATAAGCATATGATCATTTCCCGCCTGTTCTCTTGGAGTTGACCATGGGAAAAGAGAAATGTACAGAGCCCCTCCTTCAGAATGCCTCCAAGCATTTAGCTTGATTTGTTTCATTTCTGACGTTTCTTCCTTCTCTGACCAGCCTGTGGGATGCTTATCTAGTTTGACCTGGTGGCAATGTCTTTCTTTGACTGATTCCATGTTATTTTGTAGCTCCAGTTCAAGCCTGTGTCTTAGAACCTGAGGCTTAAAAGATTGCAGGTGCTGCAATTCAAAAGAGCTGAGTTTCTGAAAACTTTTATACTTTTGTCTTGGAAAGGAAACATCTACGTATTTAGAAGCTTATTAGTGTAACATTGATAACGTCTTTTTTTAAGTTAATTTTTTATTTTTAAAGAAGCTTTAGTTTACATAAATGTTACATCAAAAATATAGGGGATTCCCATATGCCCCACCCCTTGCCCCTCCCACGCTTTCCTACATTAACAACATCCTTATTAGGGTGGTACATTTGTTACAATTGATGAACACATAATGAAGCACTGCTACTAACCATGAGCTATAATTTACATTATAGTTTACACTTTGCACCACACAATTCTATAGGTTTTGACAAAATGTATAATGGCCTGTATTCATCATTGCAATGTTGTGCAGGACAACTCCAATGTTCCCAAAGTAGCCCATGTTATACCTATTTTTCCCCTCTCCCTCCCCTCAGAACCTCTGGTGGCCACTGCATTTATAACATTGGTAACTTTTTTATTCAGTTTTGCAATAACAACCATGCTACTATCTCTAAGAATATTTGGGGAAAGGATATTGGTTAATACATGAAAATATTATCTCAACTTATTAGCTGTCACTATAATGATTTATTTCAACTTAGAAATTCAAATATTTTACTGATTATTGACAATTACTTGTGAGTCTAACTAAAGAAGGAAGGGCAACTGGTTCAAATAAATACGTTATTGGAGTTGAAAACAAAAATGTAAACATGAACCCAATTAGTAGACATGAAAATTGTTCCTCCTTGTTGTCTATACATGAAGCTTTACTCCATTTTATAGATATATTTGTAAATGGCCTTCCTTTGGAATGTAGAGTTACTATGGGGTATACCCCAAAACTGTGTCTCCCAATATAAAGGGAAATAGCCCCACTCTGATAACATTCTGAGTTACACTTTACTTATTACTTATTAACTTTAAGAATTAAGATCTCTGAACAAAGCAATTGTTAACTTTTGTCACTGATTAACACCAATAAAATTCTCAAAGCCAACAGCCAATAATTGAAAGATTTTCAGTAGTTATTTTGGTTGAGTGGAGGGAGATTGTGATTGTTCAGAGTTAAATCTACCTTCCTTTAAGTCAGAAGTCTTGCCTTGGAGCCTCTCTAACAATTGGGTTTAACTTTTGGTTGTTTTAGCTAAGACAGGGTTCACCCTTCAAAAGCACAGAGCCAGAGGGATGAAGGAACACAGAGCCTTTATTTGGGAAGGTTCGCAGGAAGTAGGAGTGAGGGAGTAGGGGAAGTAATATGGGAACTAGCAAAGTAATAAATTGTGTGTGACTGAGACTGGTTATTGCCATGGGCAACTGGGGCTCAATCCAGCTGGGGAAATGTGTGGAATTGGGTTGAAAGTTCATCAGAGTTTTCCCTCCAAGGACTAGAGGCCTGGACTATTATCCACCAACTCCCACCCCCGCTGGTTGATTCTTGTCTGGGGGTGTCAACCTCTAGGCAGCATCTACAGGCCATCTGAACACACATTTGTTGGCTTCAGGGAAAGCCCTTGGGCAGAAATGCAGAGAGATGCTAAATTGCCGATTGAGGTGGGATGTCATCGGCAGGTACAAAACTGATCAGGGAGTAAGAGTTGGGCTGAGGGTATGCGGCCCGGAGCACAAAAAGCATCTCTTCAAGCTCCACATAGTGCTTGGGTCTTGCCCTTATGGAACGTCAGATCTGTGGTGTGGGGCTAAAGCTAGATGATGGACACAGGCTGGGATGGTGAAGAGTGCTACCTGGCCCACTGGTAGCCTGAGTCATTGTTGCTGTCAATGTGGCTCTCTCCATGGGCCTCTGAGCTCTTCATATTCAGATTATGCAACTGCCTTCCTTACCATGAGTGTTTTCCTGTTACCTCTAACATCAGATGATGAAAATCTACCATCAAAATCTACTCTCCGATCCAGAAAGTTAGCATATCTTCTCAGAATCTACACGCTTTTCAAACTTTGATCCAGTATCCTGCATACCTAAAAAACAAAACAAAACAAAAACGCTTTACAAAAAACATAGAGGAGACCTCTGCTTTTTCACCAAAACGTTGACACCAGCTCTGCAAGCCTGCCACTCATCTTTCTACCTTTACCCTGACTCCAGGCTTGGCTGTCTAGTCCACGGCCAAGCCCTCAGAACAAAGCACAAAACCTGACACTCTGAAGCACTCACTGGGCAAACTGATTTCATGCAAGAGCTTTCACCTCTACCTCTTGTATCGCATCTCCATTTTTTTTTTCAAAATCAAGATCCCTTTGGAATTTTTTCAACTCTGTTGTTTCCTCCCAATCCATCTTGAGAAGGCTTTCTCAATACTTCTCTGACAAAGGTCTTCAAAACTTCGTCTGTTTAATTTTAACATTCCTGCTTTTAATCTCTCCCAGAACTGACTGTCAACCCTGACCCATGGCCAGACCTTCTTCTGGTCTTCATGTCTATGGCTGTTGAATTTCAAAAACATAATTGAGTAACTGAGTCAGCTGACTGCAACTCATGCAAATACAGACCCCTTATGATTCTCCATCGGTCACCTTACTGAGTTTTTCATCGCGGGGCATAGTTATTTTCCCAATTATTTTCATTTTTTACCTGCTGTTATCGAAAAGAGAAGAGACTTACGTTTCTGTTGTGTTAATTTTGTCCATAAATAAAACTTATATGGAGTCTTTTTTTCTTTTTTAGACAATTTTACTGCCCCACCTCCTAATCCATAACTAACTTTTGTAGGTGTCTTAGTTAGCCAAAGGGGTGCTGATGCAAAATACCAGGACTCTGCTGGCTTTTATAAAGGGTATTTATTTGGGGTAGAAGCTCATGGTTACCAGGCCATAAAGTGTAAGTTACTTCCCTCACCAAAGTCTGTTGCCACATGTTAGAGCAAGATGGCTGCAAGGGTTCAGGCTTCCTTCTTCCTCTTAAGGCTCCATGGTCCCAGCTTCTTCTGATATCAGCTGTAGGCTGGGATAATCTCATCTCTCTCCCGGTGCTCATTTCTCTCTGGGCTCAGCTGCTCTGCTCTCTCCACAAGGCCAGCTGTAATCTTTCAGGCGAATGGCCTCTGCCCTGTCTCCTGGAGCCTTCTCTCCTTCCTCATGTATCTGCTTCTCTGTGTTTTTACTTCCCAGGGTTCCAGCATCCAAAACTCCAACCAACTCCTCTGTCCTATCTGTCCAATCAAAACCTTAATCATAATTTAATCAAGTAAGAGTGAAACCTCTGAATCCAGTACAATATAATATGCCCAGAGGAACAGACTAGTTTACATACATAATCCAATATCTATTTTTGGAATTCATAAACAATATCAAACTGCTACAGTAGGTTACTAGTTAAGTACTTTGCAAAGTATCTCTTTTCGAACATGATATGGAGAAAGTTTGGACAAAGAATATATGTGCAGTTAGAATAAGGAAAGCAAGAGGAAGAGGACAATAAGCTCGAGGGAAGATGAAGGAAATGCTTGAGCTGGATATACAGATCAATACGGTTCTCATGAATGAACACATTGGGCTGAGTTCTAGCACTGGGGCATGAAGGCAACATGATGGCTGGCCTATCCCCTGTATGATTAGAAAGAAGAAGCTGTGTTAATTCTCCAGGGGAAACATAGTTCTCCCTGCCACTAAGCTCTAATAGATATGTGGAAAGTGGATATAAAGACATGGGCTTTGGGCTTTGACCTGTTGCTAATTACAGCTCCCCTCTTCACTAACTGCTGGATTTTAGCCAGGTTATGGCAGCTTTTTAAGCCCCAATTTCCTCCTCTGTAAAATGGAGGTGATAATAGTTCAACCTCCCCAATGGGATTTTCGGCAGGATTAAATGAAAGAAGCACGGGGAGGGCTGAGAACAGCATCTGCACAGACCCAGAGCTCTGTGGTGACATGGACTGCTGACAGAGAGGAGCACCGAACTTGAGAAACCTGACTAGTTGGTGGCAGGTATCACACTCCATCGTGAAATTTGAGATGGTCACCCCACCTCCACAGAGGCTCCCAAAGGGATTCTGCAGGCCAAGAACCATTTTACTCCGGAAGGAGATCTGGATTTTCTCCAGGGCTTTTCCAGAAGCTTCCCTGAGAGACCCAGCAGTCCAGACCATCAAGTAAGGTATTAATAGTTTCGAAATGGACTGTGAACAGCCTCAGACATAAAGAAATCTCAAAATGGCCTCCCCTCACAGAAATTGTTGCAGTTGACAAAGCTTTTTCACAAAGATGATCTCATTTGATCCCCATGACAGCTCTGTGAGGGGCTTATTATTTATGTGTTTAAACTTATTTTACATAGGGAGGATGAAGGCACAAAGCACTTTGAGACTTGGATAAGGACACAGAGCTCATCCAAGGTCGGTCTGGGATTCAAACCTAGGTCTTTGGATCTAGAAGTCTACACACACAGAACTTACTTATGGAAAACTTGAATCTCAGGCTACTGTGAATTTTTAAAATCACCATTATATTTCAGAGTGAAACTGATCAAATGTGGGTTAGTTGGTATATATGAAGATCTTCCAAGTAGAGATCTAATAATTTTACAACCGAAACATGCATTTGTCAGTCTGAGACTTTTTGGTGTTCTACATTTTTATCATCCCATTTTTCTTGATTTACTCATCAAAATTTTGGACTCTAAGGATATGGAATGAAACTGACATGCGGTGGACTGGTCAGCTCATTGAAACCTGGCAAAGTCCCTGCTAGCCCAGCTCTGGGAAGATCATGCTGGTCTGTAAGGCAGCAGTTTACAAAGTGGTCCCAATGGGATTGTGTACTAGTTAGCTGAATTTTTTGCAAATGCAATTCCAGGTGTTGATTTTTCATCTATCAATCCCCTGCTGGTTTATGTTGTGTTACCCTAGAGACTGATTTTTCCTACATGTTGCTGCCTGCCAGTTGATGTCAACCAGCGTTTCCACTATGATCATCGGGATATGAAAGAATCAACAAGCAGTTGGACATTTTCTTAGATAGCCTTGCTCTTGGAATTTCCTTCTCCACGTGTGCCCTCTCTTAGGCTGACTGCTTCTTAAAACTATTGGTGGATTATACCTCACAGTGATTCAAAGACCGGAAAACCAGAGTAGGAAAAGCACCTGGATACATTTTCCTTCCTCACTCCTTCCATCCCTCTCTCCTTCCCTCTTTTCTCCTCTCTTCTCTATCTCTCCATTTATCCTTCTCCTCCCCTTCCCTTGCCTTCTCCACCTCTCTCCTTCTCACCCACGTGCAAACACACACACACACACACACTCTTTCACACACACACATCCATCCCCTTAAACTTTACTTCAGACATCTCAGAGCAAACTTGCTGGAAATGCTTAAGGCTAAATCAAAAGTGAATAAATATTTCCTTTACCGGGAATTTTAACTTTTTCTTTGAAGTTTAATATAGTTCCTGAATGTTAAAGATGATATATTTGATATCTGTAAATCTGTCTGTACTCGTCTGAGCTTGTGAATATATATACATGAGCAAAACTGAAAAAAAAAAAGAAAAAAATTCCCCAAACTTCTGCTTTGACTGCAAGATTAGAGGTTCTAACTTCTTGATTATTCCTTAACAAGAACATTTTAGAGAAATCAGTATCTTTTGTCCTCATTCCATATAGATTACTGCAGTTTGCAGACAGCTCTTTTTGCATATTATGTAAATAGAAAGTTACATTAACAACACTGTAGGTAATGTAGGAACAATTTTTTTTTTAATTCTCTTTTTTCTCTTAGAAAGAGCTTCTGATTAAGAGCTGTGAATGCTGTTCATCTTTAATTCCTTGCTGACTCCCCAAGTGCTGTCTGGGATGCCGCAAATACTTTTTGTAAAAACCATCAGTGCCACCATTTGCATTTGGAGGCAGCCATTCTGGAAAGATCACAACCTGGTCCAATGGAAGATACATAGGTTTTGAATATATCCTACCCTGAATTATTTAGGTGGGGGTTAATTAGTTAGGGGTGCTGGTGAAGTAGGGGGTTGGGGGTAGTGTTGTCAAAATAAAATTTAGTATCTATAGGTGGCATTTTGATAAGAGCTGGGAATCTGAGAAGTGGTGGGAGGAAGCAGACTTTCAGAGAGCACTTCAGAGCTGGATAAATAAACTTCAATTCCAACAGAGAACAGGAGGGAGTGGGAGAAAGAAAGAGTGCCTTGATGCTCTTTACAGGGTGTGTCAAGTTATATATACACAAATAGAGTCAGTGCTTTTGTCGATGCATGCTGTGAATTTTGCAAGATATTTGAAAACTGAAATGCTGCCTAATAGCTAGATAGCTGACCATAACATTTAATAGGTGCACAGAGAGACACATAAAGGTGCTGTAAAATTCACACCCAAGGACTATGCAACAATAGTCCCTTTAGAGAGTGGCCTAAATTGGTAATGGAAACAAAACCTTCAACTTGCAGAGCAAATTGATGGCCCTGAATCCTGGTTTACCAGAAGCTCAAGAAATCGGTCCTGCCCACCACTGGCTTTGTCAATGTCCTTAAAATTCCTGGAAGTGGATGATCCACCAGCTTCCCTAGTCATGTAGCTTCTACCTTAATGCAAAGAGGAGTTGCTCTGTTGAGAAAGTACCTGACTATAATTCACACAGCTATAAAAAACAGTATATGATTTTATCAGTTTGTAGAACTCTCTCACCTTAAGAAGTCACTACAATTTCTCTCCTTGTACAAATGGGGTTTATAACGTTTCTCTGCCATCAGTGGTGAATGGATTCTTCCTTGCTCTTTTTGGAAACGTTTGTTGTGATAGCATGTGACACAATTTACTTATTATGGTGGCAGTAGGAGTTTAATGTGATTTAAAGCCATCAAAAGGCATAGCATCTGAATGTCAAGCATGACTTGTATCTATAATTCTAGACAACCATTTGGATGCTTGTTGATATTCTTCCTCATACACAATGATTTTTTTTCCCCCTTTCCACTAAGTGGCACTGTGCTATTTGCATTTTTCTGTTCAGGTCAAAATATCCAAGCATTTGGAATGTTGAAATGAAAACCAGTTTAAAGCTCTGTTGTAAATGTCTACTTAACAGGTCGGGATGGGAAAAAATAAGCAGCAATTAAGTTTTTAGAGGAAAAATATCTTCCAGGAAGCTTACTTTTTTCTGTATTTAACTCTTTCCCACTTTCTCTTTCCAACTCCATTAGCCTCCAAATAAGCACACTATATTATATATGTTGAAGGAAGTTTTATTTAGACTTATAAGGGCTGATCTATTCCCATACTGTTTAAATTAATGTTCAAAAAGAATTCAAACCATATTCTAACATTTGGACTATGCAAGAAGGAAACAGATTTTCAGGAAAAAAAAAGATGTTGTTTTAGCTAGGCAGAATGGGCTGTAGGAACATAGAAACGTGCAGACTGAATTTCTAAATGTGTGTATTATCTGATAAGATCTGGGCTGCTCATGTGTCATTTCAGAAAGTAAATAGAGCATATGAGCAGAATGTCTT